>JAZDUA010001377.1:0-90324 GCA_038098605.1 Gryllus longicercus
CACCGGATAACCACTACACTACGGAAACGCTTGTAGACAGCCAAAAGGGATATGATTTTTAAGAATTTCATTTGATATAATCCAATAAAGTAACTGTTTCCGCCCGGGATCGAACCGGAGGCCTTGCGCGTGTGAAGCGCACGTGATAACCACTACACTACGGAAACGCTTGGAGACTGTCAAAAAGGATATGATTTTTAAGAATTTCATTTGATATAATCCAATAAAGTGACTGTTTCCGCCCGGGATCGAACCGGGGGCCTTGCGCGTGTGAAGCGCACGTGATAACCACTACACTACGGAAACGCTTGTAGCCTGTCAAAAGAATATGATTTTTAAGAATTTCATTTGATATAATCCAATAAAGTAACTGTTTCCGCCCGGGATCGAACCGGGGGCCTTGCGCGTGTAAGGAGCACGTAATAACCACTACACTACGGAAAACGCTTGTCGGCAGTGAAATGGTTATGGTTTTTAAGAATTTCATTTGATATACTCTAATAAAGTAACTGTTTTCCGCCCGGGATCGAACCGGGGGCCTTGCGCGTGTTAGGCGCACGTGATAACCACTAAACTACGGAAACGCTTGTAGCCTGTCAAAATAATATGATTTTTTAGAATTTCTTTTGATATAATCCAATAAAGTAACTGTTTCCGCCCGGGATTGAGTCGGGGGGCCTTGCGCGTGTGAAGCGCACGTGATAACCACTACACTACGGAAACGTTTTTAGCCTGTCAAAAGGATATGATTTTTAAGAATTTCTTTTGATATAATCCAATAAAGTAACTGTTTCCGCCGGGATCGAGCCGGGGGGCCTTGCGCGTGTGAAGCGCACGTGATAAACCACTACACTACGGAAACGTTTGTAGCCTGTCAAAAGGATATGATTTTTAAGAATTTTCTTTTGATATAATCCAATAAAGTAACTGTTTCCGCCCGGGATCGAAACCGGGGGCCTTGCGCGTGTTAGGCGCACGTGATAACCACTACACTACGGAAACGCTTGTAGCCTGTCAAAAGGATATGATTTTTAAGAATTTCTTTTGATATAATCCAATAAAGTAACTGTTTCCGCCCGGGATTGAACCGGGGGCCTTGCGCGTGTTAGGCGCACGTGATAACCACTACACTACGGAAACGCTTGTAGCCTGTCAAATGGATATGATTTTTAAGAATTTATTTTGATATAATCCAATAAAGTAACTGTTTCCGCCCGGATCGAACCGGGGGCCTTGCGCCTGTTAGGCGCACGTGATAACCACTACACTACGTAAACGATTGTAGCCTGTCAAAAGGATATGATTTTTAAGAATTTCTTTTGATATAATCCAATAAAGTAACTGTTTCCGCCCGGGATCGAACCGGGGGCCTTGCGCGTGTTAGGCGCACGTGATAACCACTACACTACGGAAAACGCTTGTAGCCTGTCAAAAGGATATGATTTTTAAGAATTTCTTTTGATATAATCCAATAAAGTAAACTGTTTCCGCCCGGGATCGAACCGGGGGCCATGCGCGTGTTAGGCGCACGTGATAACCACTACACTACGGAAACGCTTGTAGCCTGTCAAAAGGATATGATTTTTAGGAATTTATTTTGATATAATCCAATAAAGTAACTGTTTCCGCCCGGGATCGAACCGGGGGCCTTGCGCGTGTTAGGCGCACGTGATTACCACTACACTACGGCAACGCTTGTAGCCTGTCAAAAGGATATGATTTTTAAGAATTTCTTTTGATATAATCGAATAAAGTAACTGTTTTCCGCCGGGATCGAACTGGGGGATTGCGCGTGTTAGGCGCACGTGATAACCACTACACTACGGAAACGCTTGTAGACTGTCAAAAGGAAATGATTCTTAAGAATTTCATTTTGATATACTCCAATAAAGTAACTGTTTCCGCCCGGGATCGAACCGGGGGCATTGCGCGTGTGAAGCGCACCTGATAACCACTACACTAAGGAAACGCTTGCAGCCTGTCATAAGAAATATGATTTTTAAGAATTTCATTTGATATAATCCAATAAAGTAACTGTTTCCGCCCGGGATCGAACCGGGGGCCTTGCGCGTTTGAAGCGCACGTGATAACCACTACACTACGGAAAAGCTTGTAGCCTGTCAAAAGGATATGATTTTTAAGAATTTCATTTGAAATAATCCAATAAAGTAACTGTTTTCCGCCCGGGATCGAACCGGGGGCCTTGCGCGTGTGATGCGCAACCTGATAACCACTACACAACGGAAACGCTTGTAGACTGTCAAAAGGATATGATTTTTAAGATTTTTCATTTGATATAATCTAATAAAGTAACTGTTTTCGCCCGGGTTCGAATCGGGGGCCTTTGCGCGTGTAAAGCGCACGTGATAACCACTAACACTACGGAAACGCTTGTAGCCTGTCAAAAGGATATGATTTTTAAGTATTTCATTTGATATATTCTAATAAATTAACTGTTTCCGCCCGGCATCGAACCGGGGGCCTTGCGCGTGTGATGCGCACCAGATAAACCACTACACTACGGAAACGCTTGTAGACCTGCCAAAAGGATATGATTTTTAAGATTTTCATTTGATATAATCAATAAAGTAACTGTTTCCGCCCGGGATCGAACCGGGGGCCTTGCGCGTGTGATGCGCACCGGATAACCACTACACTACGGAAACGCTTGTAGACAGCCAAAAGGATATGATTTTTAAGAATTTCATTTGATATAATCCAATAAAGTAACTGTTTTCCGCCCGGGATCGAACCGGAGGCCTTGCGCGTGTGAAGCGCACGTGATAACCACTACACTACGGAAACGCTTGGAGACTGTCAAAAGGATATGATTTTTAAGAATTTCATTTGATATAATCCAATAAAGTGACTGTTTCCGCCCCGGGATCGAACCGGGGGCCTTGCGCGTGTGAAGCGCACGTGATAACCACTACACTACGGAAACGCTTGTAGCCTGTCAAAAGAATATGATTTTTAAGAATTTCATTTGTTATAATCCAATAAAGTAACTGTTTCCGCCCGGGATCGAACCGGGGGGCCTTGCGCGTGTAAGGAGCACGTAATAACCACTACACTACGGAAACGCTTGTCGCAGTGAAATGGTTATGGTTTTTAAGAATTTCATTTGATATACCTCTAATAAAGTAACTGTTTCCGCCCGGGATCGAACCGGGGCCCTTGCGCGTGTTAGGCGCACGTGATAACAACTACACTACGGAAACGCTTGTAGCCTGTCAAAATAATATGATTTTTTAGAATTTCTTTTGATATAATCCAATAAAGTAACTGTTTTCCGCCCGGGATTGAATCGGGGGCCTTGCGCGTGTGAAGCGCACGTGATAACCACTACACTACTGAAACATTTGTAGCCTGTCAAAAGGATATGATTTTAAGAATTTTCTTTTGATATAATCCAATAAAGTAACTGTTTCCGCCCGGTATCGAACCGGGGGCCTTGCGCGTGTGAAGCGCACGGTGATAACCACTACACTACGGGAAACGTTTGTAGCCTGTCAAAAGGATATGATTTTTAAGAATTTTCTTTGATATAATCCAATAAACTAACTGTTTTCGCCCGGGATCGAAATTGGGGGCCTTGCGCGTGTTAGGCGCACGTGATAACCACTACACTACGGAAAACGCTTGTAGCCTGTCAAAAGGATATGATTTTTAAGAATTTCTTTTGATATAATCCAATAAAGTAACTGTTTCCGCCCGGGATCGAACCGGGGGCCTTGCGCGTGTTAGGCGCACGTGATAACTACATCACTACGGAAACGCTTGTAGCTTGTCAAAAGTATATGATTTTTAAGAATTTCTTTTGATATAATCCAATAAAGTATCCGTTTCCGCCCGGGATCGAACCGGGGGCCTTGCGCGTGTGAAGCGCACGTGATAACCACTACACTACGGAAACGTTTGTAGCCTGACAAAAGGATATGATTTTTAAGAATTTCTTTTGATATTAATCCAATAAAGTAACTGTTTCCGCCCGGGATCGAACCGGGGGCCTGACGCGGGTTAGGCGCACGTGATAACCACTACACTACGGAAAACGCCTGTAGCCTGTCAAAAGAATATGATTTTTAGAGAATTTCTTTTGATATAATCCAATAAAGTAACTGTTTCCGCCCGGGATCGAACCGGGGGCCTTGCGCGTGTTAGGCGCACGTGATAACCACTACACTACGGAAACGCTTGTAGCGTGTCAAAAGGATATGATTTTTAAGAATTTCTTTTGATATAATCCAATAAAGTAACTGTTTCCGCCCGGGATCGAAATGGGGGCCTTGCGCGTGTTAGGCGCACGTGATAACCACTACACTACGGAAACTCTTGTAGCCTGTCAAAAGGATATGATTTTTTAAGAATTTCTTTTGATATAATCCAATAAAGTAACTGTTTCCGCCCGGGATCGAACCGGGGGCCTTGCGCGTGTTAGGCGCACGTGATTAACCACTACACTACGTAAACGCTTGTAGCCTGTCAAAAGGATATGATTTTTAAGAATTTCTTTTGATATAATCCAATAAAGTAACTGTTTCCGCCCGGGATCGAACCGGGGGCCTTGCGCGTGTTAGGCGCACGTGATAACCACTACACTACGGAAACGCTTGTAGCCTGTCAAAAGGATATGATTTTTAAGAATTTCTTTTGATATAATCCAATAAAGTAACTGTTTCCGCCCGGGATCGAACCGGGGGACTTGCGCGTGTTAGGCGCACGTGATAACCACTACACTACGGGAACGCTTGTAGCCTGTCAAAAGGATATGATTTTTAAGAATTTATTTTGATATAATCCAATAAAGTAACTGTTTCCGCCCGGGATCGAACCGGGGGCCTTGCGCGTGTTAGGCGCACGTGGATTACCACTACACTACGGCAACGCTTGTAGCCTGTCAAAAGGATATGATTTTTAAGAATTTCTTTTGATATAATCGAATAAAGTAACTGTTTTCCGCCCGGGATCGAACTGGGGGGATTGCGCGTGTTAGGCGCACGTGATAACCACTACCACTACGGAAACGCTTGTAGACTGTCAAAAGGAAATGATTCTTAAGAATTTCATTTGATATACTCCAATAAAGTAACTGTTTCCGCCCGGGATCGAACCGGGGGCCTGACGCGGGTTAGGCGCACGTGATAACCACTACACTACGGAAACGCCTGTAGCCTGTCAAAAGAATATGATTTTTAAGAATTTCTTTTGATATAATCCAATAAAGTAACTGTTTCCGCCCGGATCGAACCGGGGGCCTTGCGCGTGTTAGGCGCACGTGATAACCACTACACTACGGAAACGCTTGTAGCGTGTCAAAAGGATATGATTTTTAAGAATTTCTTTTTGATATAATCCAATAAAGTAACTGTTTCCGCCCGGGATCGAAATGGGGGCCTTGCGCGTGTTAGGCGCACGTGATAACCACTACACTACGGAAACTCTTGTAGCCTGTCAAAAGGATATGATTTTTAAGAATTTTCTTTTGATATAATCCAATAAAGTAACTGTTTCCGCCCGGGATCGAACCGGGGGCCTTGCGCGTGTTAGGCGCACGTGATAACCACTACACTACGTAAACGCTTGTAGCCTGTCAAAAGGATATGATTTTTAAGAATTTCTTTTGATATAATCCAATAAAGTAACTGTTTCCGCCCGGGATCGAACCGGGGGCCTTGCGCGTGTTAGGCGCACGTGATAACCACTACACTACGGAAACGCTTGTAGCCTGTCAAAAGGATATGATTTTTAAGAATTTCTTTTGATATAATCCAATAAAGTAACTGTTTTCCGCCCGGGATCGAACCGGGGGACTTGCGCGTGTTAGGCGCACGTGATAACCACTACACTACGGGAACGCTTGTAGCCTGTCAAAAGGATATGATTTTAAGAATTTATTTTGATATAATCCAATAAAGTAACTGTTTCCGCCCGGGATCGAACCGGGGGCCTTGCGCGTGTTAGGCGCACGTGATTACCACTACACTACGGCAACGCTTGTAGCCTGTCAAAAGGATATGATTTTTTAAGAATTTCTTTTGATATAATCGAATAAAGTAACTGTTTCCGCCCGGGATCGAACTGGGGGGATTGCGCGTGTTAGGCGCACGTGATAACCACTACACTACGGAAACGCTTGTAGACTGTCAAAAGGAAATGATTCTTAAGAATTTCATTTGATATACTCCAATAAAGTAACTGTTTCCGCCCGGGATCGAACCGGGGGCATTGCGCGTGTGAAGCGCACGTGATAACCACTACACTACGGGAAACGCTTGTAGCCTGTCATAAGAATAGATTTTTTAAGTATTTCATTTGATATAATCCAATAAAGTAACATTTTCCGCCCGGGATCGAAACCGGGGCCCCTTGCGCGTGTGAAGCGCACGTGATAACCACTACACCTACGGAAAAGCTTGTAGCCTGTCAAAAGGATATGATTTTTAAGATTTCATTTGAAATAATCCAATAAAGTAACTGTTTCCGCCCGGAATCGAACCGGGGGCCTTGCGCGTGTGATGCGCACCTGATAACCACTACACAACGGAAACGCTTGTAGACTGTCAAAAGGATATGATTTTTAAGAATTTCATTTGATATAATCTAATAAAGTAACTGTTTCCGCCCGGGTTCGAACCGGGGGCCTTGCGCGTGTGAAGCGCACGTGATAACCACTACACTACGGAAACGCTTGTAGCCTGTCAAAAGGATATGATTTTTTAAGTATTTCATTTGATATAATCTAATAAAGGTAACTGTTTCCGCCCGGCATCGAACCGGGGGCCTTGCGCGTGTGATGCGCACCAGATAACCACTACACTACGGAAACGCTTGTAGACTGTCAAAAGGATATGATTTTTAAGAATTTCATTTGATATAATCAATAAAGTAACTGTTTCCGCCCCGGGATCGTAATGGGGGCCTTGCGCGTGTTAGGCGCACGTGATAACCACTACACTACGGAAACGCCCGTAGCCTGTCAAAAGGATATGATTTTTTAAGAATTTCTTTTGATATAATCCAATAAAGTAATTGTTTCCGCCCGGGATTGAATCGGGGGCCTTGCGCGTGTGAAGCGCACGTGATAACCACTACACTACGGAAACGTTTGTAGCCTGTCAAAAGGATATGATTTTTAAGAATTTCTTTTGATATAATCCAATAAAGTAACTGTTTCCGCCCGGGATCGAACCGGGGGCCTGGCGCGTGTGAAGCGCACGTGATAACCACTACACTACGGAAACGTTTGTAGCCTGTCAAAAGGATATGATTTTTAAGAATTTCTTTTGATATAATCCAATAAAGTAACTCTTTCCGCCCGGGATCGAACCGGGGGCCTTGCGCGTGTGAAGCGCACGTGATAACCACTACACTACGGAAACGCTTGGAGACTGTCAAAAGGATATGATTTTTAAGAATTTCATTTGATATAATCCAATAAAGTGACTGTTTCCGCCCGGGATCTAACCGGGGGCCTTGCGCGTGTGAAGCGCACGTGATAACCACTACACTACGGAATCGCTTGTAGCCTGTCAAAAGAATATGATTTTTAAGAATTTCATTTGATATAATCCAATAAAGTAACTGTTTCCGCCCGGGATCGAACCGGGGGCCTTGCGCGTGTTAGGCGGACGTGATAACCACTACACTACGGAAACGCTTGTCGGCAGCGAAATGGTTATGGTTTTTAAGATTTTCATTAGATATACTCTAAAAGTAACTGTTTCCGCCCGGGATCGAACCAGGGGCCTTGCGCGTGTTAGGCGCACGTGATAACCACTACACTACGGAAACGCTTGTAGCCTGTCAAAAGGATATGATTTTTAAGAATTTCTTTTGATATAATCCAATAAAGTAACTGTTTCCGCCTGGGATCGAACCGGGGGCCTTGCGCGTGTTAGGCGCACGTGATAACCACTACACTACGGAAACGCTTGTAGCCTGTCAAAAGGATATGATTTTTAAGAATTTCTTTTGATATAATCCAATAAAGTAACTGTTTCCGCCCGGGATCGAACCGGGGGCCTTGCGCGTGTTAGGCGCACGTGATAACCACTACACTACGGAAACGCTTGTAGCCTGTCAAAAGGATATGATTTTTAAGAATTTCTTTTGATATAATCCAATAAAGTATCCGTTTCCGCCCGGGATCGAACCGGGGGCCTTGCGCGTGTGAAGCGCACGTGAAAAGCACTACACTACGGAAACGTTTGTAGCCTGACAAAAGGATATGATTTTTAAGAATTTCTTTTGATATAATCCAATAAAGTAACTGTTTCCGCCCGGGATCGAACCGGGGGCCTGGCGCGTGTTAGGCGCACGTGATAACCACTACACTACGGAAACGCCTGTAGCCTGTCAAAAGGATATGATTTTTAAGAATTTCTTTTGATATAATCCAATAAAGTAACTGTTTCCGCCCGGGATCGAACCGCGGGCCTTGCGCGTGTTAGGCGCACGTGATAACCACTACACTACGGAAACGCTTGTAGCGTGTCAAAAGGATATGTTTTTAAGAATTTCTTTTGATATAATCCAATAAAGTAACTGTTTCCGCCAGGGATCGAACCGGGGGCCTTGCGCGTGTTGGGCGCACGTGATAACCACTACACTACGGAAACGCTTGTAGCCTGTCAAAAGGATATGATTTTTAAGAATTTCTTTTGATATAATCCAATAAAGTAACTGTTTCCGCCCGGGATCGAACCGGGGGCCTTGCGCGTGTTAGGCGCACGTGATAACCACTACACTACGGAAACGCTTGTAGCCTGTCAAAAGGATATGATATTTAAGAATTTCATTTGATATAATCCAATAAAGTAACTGTTTCCGCCCGGGATCGAACCGGGGGGCCTTGCGCGTGTTAGGCGCACGTGATAACCACTACACTACGGAAACGCTTGTAGACTGTCAAAAGGATATGATTTTTAAGAATTCCATTTGATATAATCCAATAAAGTAACTGTTTCCGCCCGGGATCGAACCGGGGGCCTTGCGCGTGTGAAGCGCACGTGATAACCACTACACTATGGAAACGTTTGTAGCCTGTCAAAAGGATATGATTTTTAAGAATTTCTTTTGATATAATCCAATAAAATAACTGTTTCCGCCCGCGATCGAACCGGGGGGCCTTGCGCGTGTTAGGCGCACGTGATAACCACTACACGACGGAAACGCTTGTCGGCAGTGAAATGGTTATGGTTTTTAAGAATTTCATTAGATATACTCTAATAAAGTAACTGTTTCCGCCCGGGATCGAACCGGGGGCCTTGCGCGTGTGATGCGCACTTGATAACCACTACACTACGTTAACGCTTGTAGACTGTCAAAAGGATTTGGTTTTTAGGAATTTCATTTGATATAATCCAATAAAGTAACTGTTTCCGCCCGGGATCGAATCGGGGGCCTTTAGTGTGTTAAGCGCACGTGATAACCACTACACTACGGAAAAGCTGTAAATGTTGTAAAGGATCTGGAAATTCTAATTAGTAATCTAGAACTCCCTGATTGATACATTACTTGCATGAATTGATATTCCAGCTAAATTTTTAAACGGATATTAGAAAACCACACCTCATATTTCTGTTTTATTCTATTACAGGTGTTACAAATTAATATCACGTCAAAAAAATCAACAATCATAATTTCACTGGCGCCTAACGTAAGAATTATATGTGTTTCCCAATTACGGACGTGTGGGAAATTTTAAATAGATTAGTCTTAACTGACCTCAACGGCTTACAATAGCGAAGAAATTCTGATGTCAAATGTCTTGTTATCAATAAAGTGTTATTGTACTTTAACGTACACAAATGCAAAAAAATATTTGCGGTTTATTTTTGTTTGTTAGGGGCACTCGCATCGAATATCGCGTCTCAACAGTAATCAATAATCATATTTTAATGCTACAAAACAATGTTTCGAATAGTGCACGATAGTGGTGTGTTAGATAGGTAGATTTATTAATGTTCGCTTTGAGCTAATGCTCGGTGGCAAGCATGATAACAATTAGAATTAGAATTACTAAAAATTTTCATTATTTACAATTAGGTTTACTAGTAGAATTATTGGTCGATATCATAGTTCCAATTTATTTCTAGCTAACTCTAATTTCACTTCTAGTTTATATAACACTTCACTACACTACACTACACTACACTCCCCTTCACTACATTACACTTCCTACCCCTCTACTACACTACACTTCACTTCACTGTATAAGGGACATGACGATAATAATTATAACAATAACAATATAAGAAATAATAATAACTTAAGAATTTTACCAAAGCTGATGACATTGACAATGATGATGAATTTGTCACTAATAATCTTAATATATATAAATCTCGTGTCACAATGTTTGTCCTCAATGGACTCCTAAACCACTTAACCGATTATAATAAAATTCGCACACCATGTGCAGTTCGATTCAACTTGAAAGATAGTGTAGTTTAAATCTCAAATTATAGTCGCAATTTTAATTTATTGCTAATTTATTACAAATTTGATTGTTGTAATAATTGTAGATAATTGTGACTGTCAAATAATAACAGACAAATAATTAGCAATAAATTAAAATTGCGACTATAATTTGAGATTTAAACTATCCTATCTTTCAAGTTGGATCGAACTGCACATGGTGTGCGAATTTTATTATAATCGGTTAAGTGGTTTAGGAGTCCATTGAGGACAAAAATTGTGACACGAGACGAGATTTATATATATTAAGAATACAACAATCAGCTAGCTGACCCGGCCACGCGTTGCACGCGTTGTGCTGCCACGGAAACAAGGAAAACCACATCCTTCCATTACAGGCATATTCAAAGCTAAGACATTGGGGAGACTTTACACGGTACATCCAAAGCAACGTGAGTGCTTCTATTTACGTTTGTTATTGGTGAATGTTCGACTGGGTTGAGTAAGTAATCAATAGATGGCGCTGCTATGGTAAAAAATCAGCTCCAAGAATCAGGACAGCAGAAGGTCATGCACAAGAATCTCAATAACAGTGTAACGAACGTATTCAAGAGAATATCATAAGAACACTGTGACACGAGATTTATATATATTTATATATATTTAACCTCCATTTAAAATTATTTTGCACTTATTATTTCAATGTGCTATGATAACATGTTTTTCAGTTCCTCTTTCTAATATTTAAACTATTATTATTATTTTCAGTCAAATGCCACCGAAAAAATCTAACCTCAACAACGCGAGCAGCAAAGGGTCACGACGCAAACGTGTTGAAAGAGCTCAGCAATTACCAGAACAAATCGAAACAAGAAATGCAGCTCAAAGAATCAGGACTCCAGAAAGTCGTACACAAGAATCTCAAGAACAGCGTGACGAACGTCTGCAACAGAATATTACGAGAACAAGAGCGGCACGAGAACGAAACATAGCTACAATACGAGGACTAGATCGACAAAGGCAACGGATTTATATATATTAAGATTATTTTACCTCCATTTAAAATTATTTTGCACTTATTATTTCAATGTGCTATGATAACATGTTTTTCAGTTCCTCTTTCTAATATTTAAACTATTATTATTATTATTATTATTATTATTATTTTCAGTCAAATGCCACCGAAAAAATCTAACCTCAACAACGCGAGCAGCAAAGGGTCACGACGCAAACGTGTTGAAAGAGCTCAGCAATTACCAGAACAAATCGAAACAAGAAATGCAGCTCAAAGAATCAGGACTGCAGAAAGTCGTACACAAGAATCTCAAGAACAGCGTGACGAACGTCTGCAACAGAATATTACGAGAACAAGAGCGGCACGAGAACGAAACATAGCTACAATACGAGGACTAGATCGACAAAGGCAACGGATCAGCCGCTCATTAACACGTGCATCATTCGTTCGGCTTGCCTTTGAATATGCACCAGATATTAACTACTCGGCGCATTCAAAAATTGCTATCGGTGGAATGGATAAAGTATGTCAATATTGTCAGGCATTGAAATTTCGGAATGAAGCAGCCGGCATGTGCTGCGCATCAGGAAAAGTTGTGCTGTCACCTCTACCCGCTCCGCCGGAGCCTTTATTATCCCTTCTTACTGGCAATTCAGATGATTCCAAATTATTTTTGCGTAAGATACGCAAATTTAATTCTTGCTTCCAAATGACGTCATTTGGGGCAACTAAAATTTGCGATCGTGCATCCGATGGACGTAATTTTGAAACTACATTCAAAATTCAAGGCCAGGTGTACCATAAAATCGGATCACTGATGCCAATGCCTGATAACAATCCAAAATTTCTTCAAATATATTTTATGGGCGATTGTGAAGAGCGCGTGACGACTCGGTGCCTGTATAATTTTATTGAACAAGCAGAGGAAAGAGCAATTGTGATATTATTGGAAAATTTTTTAGAAGATCACAATCAACTAATTCAATTGATCAAAAGAGTTTCGCCACGACTGCAAAATGACAATTATCAAATCGTCATAAAAGCCGACAAAGTACCATTAGGTGAACATGCTGGTAGATTCAACGCTCCAACTGTTGATGAGGTTGCTGTTATCATGGTTGGTGATCCAGTTGACAAAAGATCTATAAAAATTACACGGCGAGACAACACTGTCAGTACGATTTCGGATCTACACCGTTCATATGACGCACTACAATATCCATTGATATTTTGGCAAGGACAAGATGAATATCACCTTAATATCAAACAGTATGATCCAAATACCGGTAAATTTTACAATTATCTATTTACTTTCTTACTGTATGTATAGATTTTAATTTCGTATTGCATTTAATTTTTTATTTTTTTAGGTGATTACAGAAATAATAAAGTTAGCTCAATGAACTACTACGCACACCGAATAATGGTTAGACAACATCAAGACAATTATATCCTTCGATATCGTCAGCTGTTCCATCAATACATTGTTGATATGTATGCTAAGGTCGAAAGCGAACGCTTGCGATTCCTTCGATTCAACCAGGCAAAACTACGATCGGAAGAATATATTCACTTACGAGATGCTGTTGCTGGAAACATCGATGGAAATTTAAATCCCATTGACATCGGTAATGCTTTCATTTTACCTTCAAGCTACATCGGCAGTCCACGGAACATGCAGGAATACATACAAGATGCGATGACTTACGTACGTCATTACGGCCGACCGGATTTATTTATTACATTCACATGTAATCCGAATTGGGAAGAGATACAAACTTTACTATTGCCAGAACAACAAGCCATTCATCGTCATGATTTAACTGCACGTGTGTTTAAACAAAAATTGAAATCCTTAATTGATTTTATTGTTAAATATTCAATTTTTGGTATCACACGTTGTTGGCTGTATACGATAGAGTGGCAAAAGCGAGGTTTGCCTCATGCCCACATTTTGGTTTGGCTTAAAGATAGAATCCGTCCTGAAGAAATCGATCAAATAATTTCAGCCGAAATTCCAGACCCATTAATTGATCAAGAATTATTTGATATTGTCACCAAACACATGATCCATGGGCCATGCGGTGCTTTCAACATGACGTCACCGTGCATGGAAAATGGAAAATGTAAAAAAAAATTCCCAAAGCCGTATACGAATGACACGATCACGGATATTGATGGTTATCCAATGTATCGCCGCAGAAGTACTGAGAATGGTGGCCACACATTTACAATGCGACTGCCGAACTTTCCAAATCAAGTTGAGTTTGATAATCAGTGGGTGGTACCATACTCACCACTACTTTCAAAAACTTACAAAGCTCATATCAATGTTGAGCTTTGCAGTTCTGTTAAATCAATTAAGTATATTTGTAAATATGTAAACAAAGGCAGTGATTTGGCCATATTTGAAGTACAAAACATAAATAAAAATGACGAAATAGCACGATACCAAATGGGCAGATACATTAGCAGCAATGAAGCTATTTGGCATATTCTCAGCTTTCCCATCCACGAAAGAGATCCTGCTGTCCAACATCTGGCAATACATCTTGAAAACGGTCAACGTGTATACTTCACTGAAAAAAATGTTCTCCAAAGAGCGTTCGAAGCTCCGAAAACGACTCTAACTGAATTTTTTACATTGTGTCAAAAACCTGATGTTTTTGGCCAATTCGCGAAGACATTGGTGTTTGGTGATGTTCCACGTTATTTCACATGGAACAAATCCAGTAAAAAATGGGAGCCACGGAAACAAGGAAAACCACATCCTTCCATTACAGGCATATTCAAAGCTAAGACATTGGGGAGACTTTACACGGTACATCCAAAGCAACGTGAGTGCTTCTATTTACGTTTGTTATTGGTGAATGTTCCCGGACCAACGTCTTTTGAATTTTTACGAACAGTTAATGGTCGAGTATTCAATACATACCAGGATGCATGTCGTGAACTGCAATTGCTAGAAGACGATAACCATTGGGACTTAACGCTTGCTGATGCTGCGTTGACATCAACACCGAATAACATTCGTCAGTTGTTTGCAATTATTTTGACGACATGTTATCCCTCGCAAGCACAAACTTTGTGGGAAAAATATAAAAATTGTATGACAGAAGACATATTGCACCGAATTAGACAAACAAATCAATGCCAAAACATAGATTATACACCAGAGATGTACAATGAAGCATTGGTCTTGATCGAGGATTTATGTGTTCTTATTTCAAATTTACCACTTAATCATTATGGTATGCCATCACCTAATCGTCCAGCCACCGACTTAGTCAATACCGATTTACAACGAGAAAATCAATATGACCATGAAAGTTTAGCAACAATTATCATGAACAGTGAACCATTACTGACAGCAGAACAAAAAATTATTTATGATCGGATTATGCTGGCTGTTGCTGCTGAACAAGGCGGTTTTTTTTTCTTGGATGCACCCGGTGGAACCGGTAAGACATTTTTAATATCGTTGATTCTTGCCAAAATACGGTCGCAACAAAAAATCGCATTAGCAGTAGCATCGTCAGGCATTGCGGCTACTTTACTGGATGGTGGGCGAACAGCACATTCAACATTCAAGCTGCCATTGGACGTTCATAATAAACCAGATGCAATGTGTAACATCAAAAAGAATAGTGGAATAGCTGCAGTGTTGCGGAAGAGTTCTATAATAATTTGGGATGAGTGCACAATGGCACACAAATATTCACTTGAAGCATTAAACAGAACTATGCAAGATTTAAACAGCAATAATAAACTTTTCGGTGGTGCTATCTTACTTTTGTCTGGTGACTTCCGGCAGACCTTACCGGTTATACCTCGCTCTACTTTCGCGGATGAGATTAATGCATGTTTGAAACAATCATTCTTATGGCGAAGTGTTGAAACACTTCGATTGACCATAAATATGCGAGTACAATTGCAAAATGATCCATCAGCACAAATATTTTCCGAACAACTACTAGATATTGGGAACGGTAAAATAGAACTGCAACCAAATACGCAATGCATTAAAATACCAGACAATTTTTGCACTGTTGTTCAGGATAAAAATGAATTGATTCAGTGTATTTTCCCGGATATACAGAATAATTATTTGAATCATGAATGGCTTAGTCAACGGGCGATTTTGGCAGCCAAAAACGTTGATGTTGACGAAATTAACTTCCAGATACTACAGTTATTACCAGGCGATATGATGTCTTTTAAATCAATCGATACTGTTGTTGATGGAAATGAAAGTGTAAATTTTCCGATTGAATTTTTAAATTCATTAGATATCCCTGGAATGCCACCACATAATCTTCGATTAAAGATTGGTTCCACTATTATTCTCCTCCGTAATTTGAATCCACCTCAATTATGTAACGGTACGCGTTTGGTCATCAAAAAGATCACCGGAAACATTCTTGAAGCAACCATTTTGGCTGGGAAGTTTAAAGGAAAAGTGGTCCTGCTGCCACGTATTCCGATGATACCATCAGATTCTACCATACCCTTCAAAAGGCTACAGTTTCCAATTCGTTTAGCTTTCGCCATTTCTATAAATAAATCTCAAGGTCAAACAATGTCCATTTGTGGTTTAGATTTGGAAAATCCATGTTTTTCTCATGGGCAACTATATGTTGCGTGTTCACGTGTTGGGAAACCGTCTAATATATTTGTGTTAGCTAAAGACAGGTTAACCAAAAACATTGTGCACCGATTGGTGTTAAATTAAATTGAATTTGAAAGTATTTATAATTGAATAGTACTTATATTTGTTATACAAATTAAATGGAAATAATAAATCTGATAAATTTTTATTTTGTACCTATTGATTTCTGCTTAATATCAAGTGTAAGAACATTTTAATTAATTGTGTTCAACGTACTTCCCCTTCAAATCTCAATCCAGTGAATTTGTATACCAACATCAATATTTTCGTCTTTATTGGTAAATAATTTCATTGTACTAAAGGGTTATAGTAGTAGAAAGTCAAATAAGGAGATCACCATATTTTTTTACAAATACCATCTGTGTGAAAAAGCATAGTGGACTCCGTGACTGATGTTCTCTTATTGTTCCTCTTAGATTGTTTACTATAATGTAATATAACAAAAACTTTAGCCACAGCAACGCGTGGCCGGGTCAGCTAGTATAATAATAATAAAAGTAATAGTAATATTAATAATAATAAAAGTAATAATAATAATATTAATAATAATAAAAGTAATAATAATAATATTAATAATAATAAAAGTAATAATAAAATAATAATAAAGATAAGTGTCTCTGTCAGTATTATTCGAGATGATCTAGATGGAATGAAGCATATTTTTAAATTGGCTACATTAGAAAGAAGAGTGTTGTAGTATGTTGCGGCATCTCCTAGGCTAAAACTATATTTTTGTATATTTTAATGTAATATAATTGTTTGTATGTGATATATGAACAAAAAATGTATGCACTTTTTCTTCATGTAAACTTTAAATATTCCAAATCCCACCTCCCTCTGTGCCCGCAATATGCTTAAAAAACGGGGGTAGAACATGTTGTCCTCGAGTATTAATATTTTTTAAGGATGCTTTTGTCCTGAAAAATCAGTAAGGGCCCGACTATAAATTCTGTAACGCTAATTTGAACTTTATTGAATGCTCCCTCTCTCCCCCTGTAACGCGCGCTTGAATTCACCTTTCATAACTATGTAACTCTTGAGACAAGCCCCACACTCCCATTGTAATAAGTATTAATAAACGAGGTGTATTATTTGTTTTTGTGTTTTGTGTTAAAGTTGTAATATGTATGTTTGTGGTAATAAAATTTATTGTAATTTACATGAGAATTTGTTGGTGGTGCTGACTGGGCATAACCATAAATTTGGTTTTTAACCATTAATCTAAAATTTTTTTAACCATTAATCTAAAATATTCAATCAATATATCATTAATGAGAAATAGTTTTATTAACTCTAACAATTCATAGCATATCACTGATTTAATTCATTATATGTTTCATTTAATTTGTTTGTATGGTAATGTTTTAGTATTTGACTGGATAAAAGGCATTATTTCTGTAAATTTTGAAAGATTTAAAAAAAATGCCACCATCAATAACACTAAACGAAGACCCCCTATGTAACGCTGCCTCAGATCCTCTTCCTCCTCAGTTGCCGTTCAGCGTTACGTCATTTATGAACGACACCTAAAAAAAAAGGCTGCTTTCGCGAAGTGAATCGGCAGACCTGCCCTTGCGCGCGTGTCTTGTCGTCCCGGCGAGGTGACAGAGGCGGCGTTGGCAGCGCTTCCTGGAAGGCCTATCTGACGGCCAGCTCAGGCCCGGCGCACGTGGCAGGCTGCGCCTAAAGCGAGCACCCGGACGTGTGGCTGTCTCATTCACTGCTGCGTCATAATCGCCTTGGAAACATTCCTGAGCTTACCGATTGAAGCGGAACGTGTGTCGGTTTTAAGGTTTCCTCATCCGAAGGAAGAACATTATTGGGTAGTTGTAATTGTGACCAATTTTTATCACGAAGTTGCGAAATTTTTAGAGAGAAACATAAAATGTTTTATTTAGCATCGAAGGATTTTATGGCCGGAGTCAATATCAGTTGAAGTTTCCTGGCCTATAGGCCTTGGTACAATTGGGGTTGCAAGCTCACATTTTTGGCCTTTCAACGTTAATGGCCTATTTTTTACTATTCGCATAGAAAATGTTTTGTATATACAAGGTCTGTCCCAAAAGTAAGTTGAATGACCATGCGCCGCCGAAGCAAGCCACTAGCAAGGCGCGCCAAGTGACGTGAATAGTTGTGTGGGGTTTAGGGAAGCCAAGGACAAACACATCAGTAGTCTGCAGGCTCTTCCACAGTGCGCATCGCTGCTAGTTTCAACCCTTGTGTTAGTGACGCGTCGGAATTTTAAGATGCCACGTTTCAAGGACCAGCGTACGCAATAAAATTTTGTGTTGCGCTCAAGAAAACGGGCGTTGAGACCGTTGCCGAGCTAAGGGAAGCTAATGGCGATAGCACCATGTCCAACAATATGATTTACCGCTGGCACAAGATGTTTTGAGAAGGCAGAGAGGACGCCGAGGATCAAGACGCTCTGGACGCCCGTCAACGTCACATTGCGATCAAAATGTGAAGAAAGTGAGGGACATGCTGAACTCTAATCAACGCCTGAGTATTAGAATGCTGGCAGATGAGAGTAATATCCCTAAAAGCACTGTGCATCGCATTGTTACAGAAGATTTGAGCATGCGGAAGATCTGTGCGAAGATGGTCTCCAAGGTGCTTTCCGATGAACAGAAGGCTGCTCGTGCAAGGATTTCGCGTGACCTCTTGGAGCAGTCTGAAAATGATCCGAATTGTTTGGATAATGTGATTACGGGTGAAGAAACATGGGTTTTCGAATATGACCGGGAGACCAAAAGACAAAGTGCTCAGTGGCACGCGCCAGCTTCCCCGCGCCCAAAAAAGGCGAAAATGAGCAAGTCGTGTTTGTGCCACAAGGACAAACAGTGAACAGTCATTTTTACTTGCAAGTCCTGAAAAGGCTCCAAAGCAGAGTTAAACGCGTCAGGAAGGAGATCGCCAGCACTTGGCGTCTTCACCATGACAACGCGCCGTCGCACACCTTCATTATTAGAGAGTACTTAGCCAAACGCGGTGTGGCAACATTGCCCCAGCCGCCGTACAGCCCCGACTTGGCACCACTGGACTTCTTTTTGTTCCCGAGGATCAAGAAGGAACTCAAGGGCCACAATTTCGCGACTTTGGAAGCCATCTAAGAAGCAACGACGAGGTCCTTGAACGAGGTCTCCGTCAACGCCTTCCAGGGTGCGTTCAGCGACTGGGAAAAACGCTGGCTCAGGTGTTCCGAAGCGGAAGGAAGCTACTTTGAAGAATTTTAGTTACTTGCATAATTATCTGCAATAAATATTTTTTCTTGGGCTTATTCAACTTACTTTTGGGACAGACCTTGTATTCACATTTCTTTAAAAATGTTGTCAAAATAATCTCCCTTTGACTTTATATAATTAGTTTTAATTGCTAACTAGTTTGTGACAAATATTTTTACATTTCAAGGAAATAACACTACAAAATGTGAAATGCTTAGCCAATTCTTGCCTTACTTCGGAAGAAGGGAAAGTGTTGTAATGCTGTGACAGTAATCGGCGATTTTTCGACAAAAAACTCTTATAACTCTTGTCAAACAGAAACATGGTACTCCTCTAGGTGTCTGGGGGTACTGCTCTGACATTTGTCTGGTGTTGGTGGAGAAACCACGGAAAATACCCGTCAGAGCAGCGGGTAGCTAGAATTCTGCTCTACTGAATTCGATCTAGCTGAAATGCCAGTGTTGAAAATCCTGTCACCGTCGGGACTCAATCATAGGCCATCCCGGTCAGAGGGACTGCAGTGACATCTGTTGATGCCCTGAGCTATCTCTCCCGGTTTGGAGTAACCCGCGCCCTTCGAGTTTGAAATTCAAATTTTTATTTTGGGAGGTGCTTTACGTGAAGTCGCACGGCATCTTTTTTTTAATGGCTCCCAATTTTTTGAATTAACGTTTTCCTCGGATAGTGCAGAGATTGCTTTTAAAAATAAACAGATGGGACGTTTCAAAGCCTCTGAATTTTCAAAAATTGCAAAAGTTACAAATATTGCGACGAAGTGTGTGCTTTTGTAGATCCATTATTTTGTACGATTTTATCGAAACTTTCAAGTACTGCTTATGGGATCATTCTCAACACCAATATGGCACCCATTCGGGTGTCGAATATCGCACCCATTCGGGTGTAATTTTGAACTTCTTAATGAAACGCGTACTCTAATAGATTCACAATATTACATTTTAACGAGGAATGTAAGAGAAAATTAATTTAACTTTTTAACTGCAAATGTTTTTTTATAATGTTTAACTCTTAATGGTTTTGCAATGTTTGATGAAAAGATTAGACCTCGTGTATTTATTTAAGAAGTTAACCTAAATTTTTATAATACTTCATGCAAACTCCAAATCAATAAACAGACGTAAGGCGCTATTTTAAAAACAGTCATTGAGTGTCTTGCTGTTTATTGCTATATGAAAAAAGGAAATAAAAAATAACTCTGAGGCCGTCGCCGATAAAATATTGAAATATTCACATTTACACTCGTATAACATCAAACTTGTTTCTTGAACAATTCCCCGTGCGGTTAAATCATGCAGTGAGATTAAAGGCGAATTCAATTTTTTTCAGGGTATTTGTATATCATATTCCTCTATTCAGAGAGAAAAAGGAATGAATTCTGCCTAAAATGTATCCCTGCCTTGACTTGTCCTGCCTTACGCCGAACTGACCAAATTCACTCCACGCTTCTTTCCACACTCCTCGCTCCTGTGCCCCACGTAAGCCTCCCGCCCCTGCCCACCTTCCTACGATCACGGTTCCTACCATCCTGAAACACAGATACCAATTCAGAAGTGTGGTGGAGACGCACATGGGGTAACGCAAATGAGACTTCAAATTTCACTGAACTGCACATCCTAACACTGCGCCCAAAAGACGCCCTGCGACTTCGCTTGCAGGGTACTGACAGAACTGGTTACCTACGTCACCGTCAAATTGTGCTTGATGTGGACATTGCCAAAATATATTTTATTTTTGGACAGCCACTAGTAAAAACGTTTCTTTCAGAGACGCGTAGCATGCAAAAAAGTGCAATTTTGAGCACTAGTACTAATCGTGGGATGATTCTCAAGTGTTCAGATATATCTGTGAATACAAAAAAATACTTTCTTCTGGACGCATAAGCTATTGTTTACCTTAACGGAACATTAAGTGATTTGAGTTGAAATGAAAAGAAAGGCAGTAAGACTGACTAAAAATTCGTGTATGACACAAGTACTAAAAGTGATTTTATTTCGCTCGTAGGATTGTACCACTCAGGCAGTCGGCCTCGAGTCGCAACTTTTCCGACCGGCAAAATAAAACGTTACTTTTACTACTCGTATCATAAATAACTATTTTATATTATTAACATTTACACAACATATACAAACATGTCAATTGCACGTTCATTCATTGGTGACTGCGCGCTTTCAAGCCACACCGCATTTTCCGAGGAAGATTCAATAGCTCATCCGGAAAGGAGATGTTATATAAATACTACACGTGATTACAACATTCATGATGTTGGCTGTCCGGGTGACGCCGCGTCGAAGGCTGTGTTGCCGACGTTTTGGCCATCTTGTCTTCGTATGGTGCGCATCCCAGCCCTGAGGAAGGCCAAGACAAGATGGCCGAAACGTCGGCAACACAGCCTTCGACGCGGCGTCACCCGGACAGCCTAAAATCATGAGTGTTGTAATCACGTGTAGTATTTCTAAAACATCTCCTTTCCGGATGAGCTATTGAATCTTCCTCGGCAAATATGGTGGGGCTTGAACGCGCACAGTCACCAATGAATAAACGTGCAATTAACATGTTTGTATATGTCATATAAATGTTAATAATATCTTCTTCTTCTTCTTCTGCACTTCAAGGGTTAGGTTCAAGAACCAGTTCCGGTGTCCACTTCCTTCTGGGCCTTCCTGCCTATGCACATGATTCTGGCCGCGGAAGCCTCTTACTTCGTGATTACAATATGTTTATTTTAGTTGAAATCCCGTAAGTGATTTCCCGTGAAATCCCGGCGTTGCGCAAGGCGCTCTTTAGGCGTGGGAGGCGCCGTGTGTGCACGCGTTGGGGCGTTGTGTCGGCCGACGCGCGGTCGGTCGCCGGCTGCTCTGATTCAGAGCCTTGTGGCGCCTCGCGCTCGAAGAGCGACGGGGGAAGGGGAAGACGTTTACGATATTTGCAGGCGAGCGGCGAGGGGGGGGGGCGAGGCGCCGTGAGGCGAAGCGGCGCGCGTGTTTGGACGGGCAAACACTCGTATCAGCGGCGCGGCCTCCGCCGTCGCCGTCGGCTCGTGTTGCCTCCCGGACGCCCCCGCCTCGCCGGCGAGGCCGCCGTCCGCCCCGTCAGCCCGACTGCCCGCCCACGTCCCTCCCAACCGACGCTGATCCAACGACGCGTCTGCCCAATTGTCCACCCACTCAACTCTCTGTCCACTTGGCGTCCTACCCATCCAAAGTTCTGCCCTGCCCAACATTCCGCCCACTGAACGTTCCGCACACCCAATATCCTCCCACCCAGTGTCTTTCATGTCACCATATCCAACGTCCTCCCCACTCAACGTCCCTCACTCTCAATGTCCCTTCCACCCAATGTCACACCCCCCACCTACGTCCTACCCAACCTAAGTCTTGACTTCTACCTCTCGCTTCTACGTCACCATATCCAACGTCCTCCCCACTGAACATTCCGCCCTCCAAATGTTCGTCCCACCCAGTGTCATGCCCGCCACAACGTCCAACCCTCCCAACGTATGGACTTCTACGTCCCGCCCAGTCTACGTCACCACATCCAACGTCCTCCCCACTCAACGTCCCTCATTCCCAACGTCTTGACTTCCACTTCAGGCTTCAAAGTCGCCATATCCAACGTCCTCCCAACTCAACGTCACGTACTCCCACGCAATGTCCTACCTGCCCCCCTACATCCTACCCATCCAACGTCTTGCCTCCCACATTTCCATATCTCTGTGCTACCATATCCAACTTTCTGCTTTTTAGGACACTTGACATGCCCTAAATGTTCCCTCTTTTCCTAGTGGCTGTCCAAAAAATAATCTATTTCATCATTTTGAACTCGCTTTTGTCCATGCAATAAAAATGAATTGTTGAGGTTAATTTCAATTTTCAAGAAATAATTTTCGTGTTAATTTTCAGGGCCTCAGTTAAGGCGGGACCAGGCGGAAATTTGAATCAAGCCTACACATCTAAGAACTTCGGGTCAACTGGTAACACCTATGTAAGGCATGGTTACGTAAGGCAGAGACTACATGGTAGTTATGTGATAGATTCCCATTCCATATTTAAAAAAACATGAAAATAGCATCCCATGTGATTTGATTCATGACAAACAACAGTAAAAACTGTATGTTTCGTTTGGATAAGAAATACAATCTGAGCAGCTTTTCTTGTGTTTTTCCCCACCTTTCTGGAATCTTACCCACATTCAACCATAAATATAAACTATAATGAATAAAAGTTCCAACAAAGCGAGGTTATTTATTTTGAAAACTACTCATTTTCGCTCCTGAGGTTAAGAAAACTAATTTGCATTGGCAAACGAACTATATATTTTATTTTTCAGTAATACAAATGAAGCAAAAACTCACCCCGGTTCTACTCCTATTAATATTAACAAAAGGAGAGCTCAACAAACCGTGAATATAGTGAAGCGATATTTATGTTCAGAAGCAAAACAAGGGGCCATCTCAGCATTTGTTCATTTGATAATGGAATTTCGACAACAATCTGAAACACAACCATTCGTTGTCATTCTACGTTTATTATCATTCATTCTTCTCGATCATCCAACTTTACTATATGTGAATATTTTTTTCGTTCTTGGTTGAAAACTATTGTTCAACTTTCGTCCATGTCGGATGTCTATCACCTTTCTTTGGGGAAGGAGTTAAATCCTGATACAATTTCTTGAATACCTTTCTGTGAAATGAATACCTGTAAATTGAATGAAATTAATCAACATCAACGACTCGAAACTGTTAGTAATAAGTCAGAAAAGTCATGTTTTAAAAAATGTTGGCCTTCTGAAACCCGGACGTACTTATCATTATTGTCGCTAAGTATCTTTCTGCGTTCAAAATACACTGTAACTCAAAGTTTTCTTTTCCTCTTTCCAAATCCAAACGTCGACGATCTCCTACGCAATTCTGCAACTGCAGTTTTACACGAAAACGAACCCGTTAGCAAATCCACAAACATCCCGCCAGCATGCCAACACCGCGACATTCATTCCGCAATCACGATTTCATCCCCAATTTGGCTCACGGCTCGTTTCGCACGACCTGCCTCCTCACATCCCCTCAGTCGGGTCTGCTTTGCCTCCCTCCCGCGGCCGGTCCAAAAACACACTCACGGCCCCTTTGAAGTCCGCCGCCACGGCCCACTGCCCCGCCCCACGCGAACCACGTCTCTTCAAAGAACCGCCGCACGGTGTCACGTTAAAATGGGGCGAAAGGTTCGAACTAGTGGTGCAACGAAATAAAAATTTGAATTTTGAAAACAAAATCTTTTGAATTTTCGACAATTCCGAGAATTCAACGAAAAGCGGTCTTGCACCACCCTTTTTGCAAACTATACTCTTAACGACTAAAAAAAATTGTCGTGCTCCAATATCATATACTCTTTCGCATTATTCAACGAAATTCAACAAGAGTTCAACGAAAATGAGACCTGCGCCATTTAGTCTATACGAGGGGCAAAATTTAATTAATATTTCCAGCGGTTCATGAGATTTTTTTGTAAATTGCAATAGCTTCAAACAGAAATTACGCCAAACCTACGTTTGTAGAAAAACCTACTGACGTTTTGAGAAAAAATTGAGCATGATCTTATTTAAAAATATGTTTTTAAAAAACTGATCAACACCACGCCAACGATGTCTCTTCAAATAACCACTGCCCGTTGTTATCTCGAACTAGTGGTGATAGGAAGACGCCGAAAAATACAACTTCAGCATCTTGAGAGAATTCAAGGAAAAGCAGGCTTGCACCATTTTTACGTGTATTTCTGCTCTTTCTTATCACAACTAGTAGTGCTGCAACCACACATACATATTTTCTCGCGATCTTCTTGACTGTGGCTTTTTTTTAAATTCAGAAAGCTCAACGAAAATTAGATCTTGGCTATTTTTATGTACTCGTATTATTAACTCTATCCAACGAAAAATATTTTTTTAAACTTTTGAACCGTTGATTATTTTTTAAAATAAATTGCAATAATTTCAAGCAGAAATTCGCAAAGACTACTCTATTGTTAAGAAAATACATGACCTTTCTTAAAAATTTATTTTCATGTAAAACAAAAATCTGTCTTCAATGTTGCACTTTTCCGATGTTACTTTTTTCCAATTTTCGAAAATAGATTTCGCCGAAAATGGCCCCAGCAACACTTTCTTACCGTCCTTTGATGTATGCGACAAAAAATTAAGAAAATGTTTGGAGCCATTCGTGAGGAAATAATTGTTTAAAAATTGTTTGTGGTTCACAGAAAATTACGCAAAAACAACTAACACTTTCTGAATCTTTTTTTTTGTTTATTTAAGGTCGCATCAACTTCTAGGTCAGTAGCGACCACGTTTGCGTGTAACGGTATGGTAACTGTGAGGGCGACACGATATGATGATAATGATAGGGTGTAATAAGGGGTTACATAAGTTGAAAAAGTAAAAAGGACAATTTCACGTATCTGTTGTGCGATCAAGCGGCATGAAGTTTCACCATAACTGAAATAGATAGTCAACTCTGAAGAAATATTAAATGTGGTATGGCGTTCTTTACACATTTCACTGCTTAGATAAATTATTTTTTTCTCTAATCTGATGTATGTATATTTCACTACAATTTATATATATATATATATATATATATATATATATATATATATATATATATATATATAATATCAGCATATCGTTGTGTATAACAGGCCTGAAAGTTGACATGCGGTTATTTATTCATTATTATATTTATTTTAAATAAATCAAACCTTAAGCGGCGTATAAGCTACTTTCCATCCTGAAGATGTTTTTCCATTTTTTTAAAGGTTCGATTGCTAAATTCGAAGCCATACAGATTTTGACCTCGTTTCGGTCGTTAGGTGACAACGTGTTCTGATGTGGATGCGGTCACTTTTAGCGCGAAACAGGGGGCGGGGGACAGGGGGCGGTCCCCGCTTTTTCTCAAAAATCCCGGAGGGGAGCGAACGTGCAAGAGGGAAGAGGAGGCACTGGACCGTGCAACTCGCTGCCCCCTCCCCCTCCCCCCAAAAAAAAGGAAGAAAGGAAAGAAAAAAGCGGCGCCGCTAAATGCTTTTAAACGGCCGCGAGAATGTCAGGCGAGTGAATCCATTTTAGGTGGTGACGGAAACTAGAAAGACAGCCGACACGAGGCCCAGTAGTCGTGGCACACAGTGGGCAGGTCGGGTAGTGCATAACTGGAACTGTTCGTTGATAGATTTTCCTTGATTCCGGGCATGTTATGACGTCCGGGTTACGGTCATTACTCCCGTTAAGGAAGTGAATGTTTTATTTCAAGGGGTATCGAGTGTTCCCCCTCTCTGAATGGTGAGATCCTTCGTTAATTGATTGATTGGTGATACCAGGCGTGAGTAAGGTGGTAACCAGGTAAGTAAGTGGTGATGCTAGGCCAATGAAGAGGAAGGAAAAATCGCATGCGGTGTGTAGCCTGTTTGTTAGGGTACTTCTCTGGCATTTGTCTGGTGTAGATTGGAGAGAGCACGGAAAACTGCTAATCACAGACCGCCGCTAGATTTCTCTCCAGGTAGCGACGGAATGTATCAAATAACATTCCGCTATCTATGCAGTTTCGAAAATATGCCACCGTCGGGACTCGAACCCTTGGACCTTCCGGTCCTTTGTAATGTAGAAGACAATGACAAACCACCTTTCTTTGTCAGAAAAAAGAGAAGATCATAAAATAAGCGACTTCTCTCTTGCTGATGCAAGAGCATCGAGTCAGGCATTTGTCATCAAACGTTTCACTAAGGAGGAGAAAAAGAGGTTATCGTTAGCAAACAATAATTCTTCATTCTTTTTGAGATGTTTACATTTTACATCGCATATAACTTCCTTTTCCTTCCTCCTAACTGAATATCTCTAACACAATATTTCTACCTCATAAATTGATATTGTTCTTGAGGAGTATAATTGGATATGTCTCACTTACCGCGTCGCGGGTATCCATTATTTTCGTGTGTGTTTATTGAGGATATAAATTTCACAATGTGAGCAAAAGGGGAAAATGTACGTTGATGCAATGTGTGCGCTATCAAATGAGGCCGCATGTTGGTGATGGTTCGATTTGGTTTTTAAAGGCTCGTGAATATCTATGGTCATTTGTGGCTACAGGTTAAGGAGGTTATCGATCCCGTGGGATGTTCTGGAAGGAGGCGGTGTTCTTCCCCTGCTGCAACGTGAGATTCCACATGCGAGGTTTTTTCCTCTTCCCGTATCTCCCTCCAGCGGGGCGCAGCTGCAACTAGGATAAGCTCCATGTTCCCGATTGGTCAAGTATAGCAGTGCAGAGCATGTAAGTGCAAATATGTGTAAGATGGAATTGGTCAGGGAATTGGTCATTGGTCAGGTTGGAATGGTCAGGGATGAGAAAGAGAAGATCGCATGCGATCCATGGCCAGCTTTTTAGGATTCTATTCCTGCAATTGCCTCGTATTGATTTGCGAATCCACGTAAAGATACCAATCAGAGCAGCTACAATTCTCCTCCAGACAGTGGTTTAATTCGCCATGTGTATCCGCCAACGCCAGGACTCGAATCCTTATTTTTTTATTTGTTAATTATTCACGCAAATATCACCTTGTCACGGCTTACAGATCAACAGTGTTTGGTGTTAAGATGATCTCCGACTTGATCTGCGACAAATTGGTTGTCACTTTACTGTTCAACATACATTTTATTTACGTGGAAGCTCATGTTATAACACCCCCTATTGACAATTACTGCTTTCAGATCATCATTCATCTTTCATGATCATCGTGCTATCTGCTAGGTATAACAAGAGCTTCGAGCTATACGCTTCTTCCGTTGACTCTCAGACATGAAAATGTGACTCATAATATCATAATTGTAGTCGTTAGAGGAAGGAATATTTTATTGAGAGAGGCAAAGTTAAACCAACATTGTGATAAGAAAGAGACGGGCCTGAAAGTTCTGCTCCAGAATTCGCTTAATAATAATAATAATAATAGTAATAATAATAATAATAATAATAATAATAATAATAATAATAATAATAATAATAATAATAATAATAAGCCGATCGGATGGCCGAGATCGCTAAGACAGTAGTGCCGGAGTGGTCTCGGACCAGAAGATCGCGATTTCGAGTCCCGCCTCGGGCATGGGTGTACTTGTGTGTGTTTGTATGAGTGTGTCGTCCCTTCACCCCTTATTATCATCATCATTTCATCTTTCATACCCCCAGAGCTAACAACCCTGGGGGATAAAAATTGGATTCAGTTAAAAATACTGATCCCCCCAATATATCCCCCGCGATATATGATACTGAGCCACGGTAAATGCAGGATGTATGAACGCGTGGTCCTAGTTGGCCTATTCGCGAGAAAAATAATAATAATAATAATAATAATAATAATAATAATAATAATAATAATAATAATAATAATAATAATAATAAAAACAACCGAAAACTGCCGATCAGTGCAGCAGCCTGCTAGGACACTCCTCCCGTGAGCGGCTGAATTCGGCTCAGCTATCTCCGCAACAAGTGTTGAAAATCCGTCACCGTTAGGACTCGAAACCTAGGACATTCCGTTCAACGCTGCCACGCAAAGAAGTTGCGGGTGAGCGATCAAATGCCATCCGCCACTTTCCCCCTACTGGCCCACTGCTCCCCACACGTCCCGTCGCGCGAATTCGCCCTGACGGCCACTTTGGCGCGGGAGAGTCGAGCGAAAACTGGCGTCGTGCCGCGCGGGACATTCTCGCTGTTGAATCGGCCGCGTGGACTGGACGCGTCCGGGATGACAGACCTGCTGCGGTTTTTGTCACCGCCAGCGTCGCGTCGATTAAGACGAAACTCGGTTCTTTGCCGTCCCTCCGGGCATTGTGGACTGGACGGTCTTTGTCGGCGCGGGAACAAAAAAGAAGAAGAAGAAAGAAGTCAGGGTCTGTTGTGCGTGGGTGGAATAATCCCACGCCACGTCTAATCATGAAGTCTCTGATTCGAAGGCCTCTGGAGGGGGTTTCAGTTGCGTCGATATGACTGACTGTCATTCTAACCGTTTGGTTGCAAAATGCGAAATTGCGCGTAAATTTATTTATTTATTTATTTATTTATTTATTTATTTATTTATTTATTTATTTATTTATTTATTTATTTGTTTGTTTGTTTGTTTGTTTATTTATTTATTTATTTAATGTCAAAATCAGTTAAAAACTGTATGTGGCGTGCGACGGAAAGAAGTTAATTTTAAGTTACATTTATGTTCAGAAGCTAAACAAGGGGCCATCTCACCATTTGCTCAAGGATTTGGTAAACTGTACGAAAATCTGATCGAGATAGCGGTCATTGACCCAGAAGCTGACGTACAAGTTCTTTACAGGTTTTTTAGAATAATACAGTTCAAATGTCATTGTTAAAGTACATTCAATGTCATTGTTAAAATTAATATTACTTTCTCTTTGGATGCTCGGTGTTGTCTCTAATTGTAGAGAAACAGTTGTGCAGCAGAAAATGTTTTATTTGGGACTTAAACTTATTTTTGTTATTTAAGTCTGTAACAACTACTAAAGCATTAGCGACCACTATGGCTTGTAACGGTATGGTAACTGTGAGGGTGACACAATATGATGATGGGGGTGAAAGGACAAATGCAATACAACCACGCCCGAGGTGGGACTCGAACCCGCGATCCTTCGGTCACAGATCGCTATGGAACTGCTGCCTTAGCGATCTCGGCCATCCGGGCAGGCAAGTAAGCTTTTGTATCGAACTTAATCGTTTAAGGTCGTCTCGCAAAGTAGTGTAAAATAATGTTCCTTTTTTGTATGTGAATTTTTTTTAGTAAACAGTTGATACTGTCACCTGATGAATATTGTAGTGTTGTAGTTATAGACAATGGCGTTTGCTGAAAACATATTCCCACTATATTTGCTGAAAATACATTGTGTTTAGGATGCCATATATGCTTGTTGTTATTGTTAGCCAACGCCCACCGTTGGCATGTTAGCCATTTGGTGTCGCGCCGACCAGTATAGACGCGCAAACTGTCCCCTCAGGTTGTACGGACCCGCTGGCTCACAATGGTCAAGCGCGTAGACGGCGAATCACTGTTGCTCATTTACCGTTACCCTGGGGGCACGTGTGGTAGACCACGGACGCGAGCAACTTTGTCCCCGATATGAATTGTTGTTGTTGTTATTATTATTATTATTATTATTATTATTATTATTATTATTAATGGATTAAGACGTGATAGGATATTGGTGAAAGGTGACGTTTGCCTTCTTGAACCACCCCAACATTTGACTAATGACCGAGAGAAACTACGAAAGCCCCGGTCAGAAATCGAACCCGGACCACACGATTGCGAAATCAGCGCCACACAGTTTCAGTGGCCACTGTAAGGTAAGTTTATAATCTTTCAAGAGTCACTATCCCACTTCAAGAAATTTTTTTTTTTTCCGCAGGAAATGTTACACGGCTTGGACTCACTGAGCGGCCTCCCCGCGCCACACTTCCTTCTTGCACCTTGTCACGCAATTCACGCAAGTTGAGCTAATCACACACATTGGTCAGTTTGATTTACATCCATTTCATGACTTCCTTGTTTTAATAATACACATAACTGACTGTTTTATTATCCTCTCTTCCATAAGGAATTTCTTATAAGGCATAAAAGACAAAACAAATTCCAATTAGGACCGTAGGCTCACCTTTACCCCGAATTATATCTCGTCATTCCAAAGATTTATTAAACCCTCGAGAATTCCACTGATTAGCTATTCAATAGTAACAAATAACTGAAAATGAAATCACTGTTCAGAGGCCCCTTAATGGGACACCCTCTAAGGTAGCTAATTATGTTTAATGTTTAATAATGATTATATTACACCACAAAATCAATATAATTTATGTAAAATATTTTAAAACTCTTGAAACATGTCAAACAAGCAAAACATATAATTAAAAAAAGACTTAATTTACTATAACAACAGCCACAGAACTGAATATTGTACACTTGTTATAGTCCGCCGGTGAACAAAATAGTTGTTCTTAAACGAGTTAGGGAGCTCCTGTAATTTCATGGATCAGTGTAAAAGGTCGAACTTCTTACACGAACGAACACCGTGCGCGTAGAATCACTAAATTCTAAAAAAGCTCGTAATGATCTTTAAGAAAAAGATTTTATTAAATATATTTACGTGATAACGGCCCAAAAATTAACAGGTCCCTGAATTGGACATAGAAACATCGACAACATCAGACCCTCAACATTAATATTACACTAAAAGAGACCTAAAAATTACTGTGCACAAACAATCAAACCTTTGTAGATGTAAAAACAAAACAAAAAATCATCACATTACGGAAACGGATGTAAGGGTACGGAGAGATGGAAGAGTCAAATGCACGTAAGTGTTTAAAGAAGCAAGACGCTGTTTCCGCCCGGGATTGAACCGGGGACCTTGCGCGTGTTAGGCGCACGTGATAACCACTACACTACGGAAACGGATGCGAAAGAGCAGAGAGGAGGAAAGTGCCAAATGCATGTAAGTGTGTAAAGAAGCAAGAAACTGTTTCCGCCCGGGATTGAACCGTGGACCTTGCGCGTGTTAGGCGCACGTGATAACCACTACACTACGGAAACGGATGGAAGGGATCGGAGAGGAGGAAAGTGCCAAATGCATGTAAGTGTGTAAAGAAGCAAGAAACTGTTTCCGCCCGGGATTGAACCGGGGACCTTGCGCGTGTTAGGCGCACGTGATAACCACTACACTACGGAAACGGATGGATGGGATAGGAGAGGAGGAAAGTGCCAAATGCATGTAAGTGTGTAAAGAAGCAAGAAACAGTTTCCGCCCGGGATTGAACCGGGGACCTTGCGCGTGTTAGGCGCACGTGATAACCACTACACTACGGAAACAGATGCAAAGTAGCGGAGAGGAGGAAGGTTCCAAATGCATGTAAGTGTATAAAGAAGCAAGAAACTGTTTCCGCCCGGGATTGAACCGGGGACTTTGCGCGTGTTAGGCGCACGTGATAACCACTACACTACGAAAACGGATGGAAGGTATAGGAGAGGAGGAAAGTGCCAAATGCATGTAAGTGTGTAAAGAAGCAAGAAACTGTTTCCGCCCGGGATTGAACCGGGGACCTTGCGCGTGTTAGGCGCACGTGATAACCACTACACTACGGAAACAGATGCAAAGTAGCGGAGAGGAGGAAGGTTCCAAATGCATGTAAGTGTATAAAGAAGCAAGAAACTGTTTCCGCCCGGGATTGAACCGGGGACTTTGCGCGTGTTAGGCGCACGTGATAACCACTACACTACGAAAACGGATGGAAGGTATAGGAGAGGAGGAAAGTGCCAAATGCATGTAAGTGTGTAAAGAAGCAAGAAACTGTTTCCGCCCGGGATTGAACCGGGGACCTTGCGCGTGTTAGGCGCACGTGATAACCACTACACTACGGAAACAGATGCAAAGTAACGGAGAGGAGGAAGGTTCCAAATGCATGTAAGTGTATAAAGAAGCAAGAAACTGTTTCCGCCCGGGATTGAACCGGGGACCTTGCGCGTGTTAGGCGCACGTGATAACCACTACACTACGGAAACGGATGGAAAGGATCGGAGAGGAGGAAAGTGCCAAATGCATGTAAGTGTGTAAAGAAGCAAGAAACTGTTTCCGCCCGGGATTGAACCGGGGACCTTGCGCGTGTTAGGCGCACGTGATAACCACTACACTACGGAAACGGACGCAAGGGGTCGGAAAGGAGGAAAGTGCAAAATGCATGTAAGTGTGTAAAGAAGCAAGAAACTGTTTCCGCCCGGGATTGAACCGGGGACCTTGCGCGTGTTAGGCGCACGTGATAACCACTACACTACGGAAAGGGATGGGAGGAACCGGAGAGGAAAAAAGTGCCAAATGCATGTAGGTGTGTAAAGAAGCAAGAAACTGTTTCCGCCCGAGATTGAACCAGGGACCTTGCGCGTGTTAGGCACACGTGATAACCACTACACTACGATGACTGACGGAAGAGATCGGAGAGGAGGAAAGTGCCAAATGCATATAAGTGTGTAAAGAAGCAATAACCTGTTCCCGCCCGGGATTGAACCGGGGACCTTGCGCGTGTTAGGCGCACGTGATAACCACTACACTACGGAAACGGCTAAAAGGGGTCGGCGAGGAGGAAGGTTCCAAATGCATGTAAGTGTGTAAAGAAGCAAGAAACTGTTTCCGCCCGGGATTGAACCCGGGACCTCGCGCGTGTTAGGCGCACGTGATAACCACTACACTACGGAAACGGATGCAAACTAGCGGAGAGGAGGAAATTGCGAAATGCATGTAAGTGTGTAAAGAAGCAAGAAACTGTTTACGCCCCGGAATTGAACCAGGGACCTTGCGCGTGTTAGGCACATGTGATAACCACTACACTACGGTAACGGATGGAAGGGATCGGAGAGGAGGAAAGTGCCAAATGCATGTAAGTGTGTAAAGAAGCAAGAAACTGTTTCCGCCCGGGATTGAACCGGGGACCTTGCGCGTGTTAGGCGCACGTGATAACCACTACACTACGGAAAGGGATAGGAGGAATCGGAGAGGAAAAAAGTGCCAAATGCATGTAGGTGTGTAAAGAAGCAAGAAACTGTTTCCGCCCGGGATTGAACCAGGGACCTTGCGCGTGTTAGGCACACGTGATAACCACTACACTACGGAAACGGATGCAAGGTATCGGAGAGGAGGAAATTGCGAAATTCATGTAAGTGTGTAAAGAAGCAAGAAACTGTTTACGCCCCGGAATTGAACCGGGGACCTTGCGCGTGTTAGGCGCACGTGATAACCACTACACTACCGAAACGGATGGAAGGAATCGGAGAGGAGGAAAGTTCAAACTGCATGTAAGTGTGTAAAGAAGCAAGAAACTGTTTCCGCCCGGGATTGAACCGGTGACTTGGGCGTGTGAAGTTTAGTGTATGAAATCTATGTGTGTGTATAAAATAATAAACAATTTTTTTTTTTGCATTGATCAATCTGGTTATTTTGTTTGTCGTTTTTTTGAGTGAGTTTTTAAGGAGGTTTTGTGTGAATGGAATTTTTAAGGAGGTTGTGTATTATGTTAAGTGTAAATTTGTACATAATTTAAAGGACGTTTGCAACAATTTGATTCTATAGTAATAAGTTTTTTGTCGTCCAACTGCTACTACACCAAAGTAATATAAAACGAACAATGTAATAATTAGCATCTCTTCTGTGTTGTATTTTTTTCAAATATTGTTGTGAAATTGGGAGCGTTAATACGTGATATAAATTTCTATATTTATAAAACATTAGGGGAGTAATAGTACTTCTTAATGAAGTTTATGAGTATTATTTTATCTACTAAGAATAGTTAACAGTCGATAATATATAAAAGTGAAAATCAGATTGTATTTTTGGAGACAGACGTAATAAATATTTTCCTCATCTACGCACAGATTCTGGCAATACTAACCCATCGGCAGCGGGGTTAAGTGTTCCGAGGAATAGCTGCTCATCCTTCATAAAAAATACTACCTTACCATAAATTAAAAATAAAATTGATTTATCTGTAAAAATAACCAAAATTATGAATTGCTTGTTAAGCGAAACGTCGTGCCTGCAATTTTTTCTTTGTAAAACAAGTGTAAAATAATTGAAACGTGCTATGCGTTATTATGAATAATTCGATTCTGTGTAATATTAAAGATATAAATTCCCATTAGTGTAATACAGTCAGTCATTAGAATATTTCGTTAAATATCGTTGTCTCACCTTAGAGACTCTGAGAAGAGGCTGTACGTCCCTATTTCCCAGTAGAGGCGAGCGCTCTTCTTTCGTCTCTTGTAGCTCTCGCCTGTGGCGCAATGTTTACCCTCGTTATTCTATTGTCGCGCAGGCGGCCACGGGTGAGCCCCGTTGTAAATCTCTCGCCTCCCCCCCCCCCCTCTTGCTCTCCACACTCGCCGACCACCAGGAAGGCCCACGTCCCACCTACGCGTGTTGGTACACTGTTACTCAAGGCTTGTGCAAAGGTCTCAAATTCGTTTGGGTTTCTTTGGGGGAAGTACGTTTCAACCAAGCTTCGGGAGTGCTTAACGAACTAATTGTTATTTACGGGATTAGTGGTAAAAGTTAGGATTAATGTTGCGAGAGATAAGGCGTGTGGGGCGTCTGCAAAATAAAATCGCTTTCATTCAGGGATTTTTATGAGGGTCCGGTTCGGCAGCTACCGCTGGCTATTGCTCACAGCGTAACTGCGGGTCTTGTCTATGTACTCAGTTCTCCCATACGTTCGTTTAGATAACTCATAAATAAATGATTTTCGTCACCATATCTTGCAATGCCATGGCCCTACATGATATTAATTTTATTGACAAACTTCTTGTCAATCAAATCAAACACTTGTTCCTTCTTAGAGTAACACTTTTATACCACGTTTGTGTCATACACCATTTTGCATATAGCTTTACAGACTTTAATTTTATTTTAAATCACATGTAATTGTGTTCTATGTTACATGAAGACCAGAAGTAGCTGATGCGGACAATTATTTAAGTTTCTGTGCTATTTAAACATTTGAACACAGCCTCACTTTTAGCATAATGTGTTATTATTGAATTTTTAGCTCAGTCTGCTGGTCCTAAAAGTAAGTGCCTTTATCACAAACTGTCTAAGAATGCTTTCAAATATTTTTTTTTTTATTTTGGATGGAAAGTTCAGTGGATGGCGTAATAGGAATCATATCGTTAACATTATAAAGATATTATTTTCCAGTTCGCAAATACGCATTGCGCAACAGAATAAACTTTCCTTAAAATATCTATTGCAAATTTTAGATTTTCTGTGTTCCTCGGACGGACAGACTGACAGTCGTGTTGTGTGTAAATATCTCGGCTTATTGTTAGTGTGTTCAGTCTTACCAGACCATTGATTCTTAGGCTTCACAAATACTACTAAATTCATTACTTTAGTAGTTTCATTAGTACGAGCACTGTTATTAATGTCTTATGATTATCAAATGTCGGTTACCTCAATACAGGCTGAAAGTGCATTAATCTAACTCATAAGCATGATGAATGCGTGGCATATGTGGGAATGACTTAAAGAGCCACATAATCATATATTGTAATATAGTATACATCCTTGTCATTGTCATATAGTATATTGTCATATAGTATACATCCTTGTGTGTCATAATTTTCTTTAAATTTATTTAAAGAAAGCTGATGTCCTATCCTTGTATCCTTGTAAGGGTTTTGAACCTCGAACCAGAAGAAACATGGCGCACTCTTTGACTACTAAGCCACACACACATCCTACACAATCTGCAAACTCCCCTAACATTTTAGTTTAGACTGTCATCTTTTATTTCAAAGAGCTACATCCCTGTCCTCTCCGACTGTTTCCCCCCACGAGTGTTCCGAGTGTTCTCTCCGAGTGTTCTCTCCCACATACCTGTCTACGCGCTGTATCTCTTGTTCAGTGCCATTCCCTAAGACTCCAGATTACCGCTGATTCCATTGTCTACTTCGCGGAATCTCACGCCGTCTTCTGAGCACGATACCGACGTCTTTGTGCGGAGCACAGTCTGGTTCGCACCAACAACCGGCTGTGAGACAATGTTTCTTGATTCAGTGAATTATTTAATTTTTAACGAGCCAAAATGGAAACATATCACTACAGTAACAGACATGTCTGTGAGAAGTAATAAACACGTATCTTGGATGAACAGAAATAGCAGAGTGGCAAGGAGGAAAAAATAAGTTGTTTTTTGTCGTTAAAAAGACGGAATTTCAACGACTGAAATATCTGTCATTTGTTCCAACTTATCTTGAATAAATTTTGGAGAAGAAATGTCAGTGAATGTATGTAATTGTAAACGAACGGTGTTTTACAGATATCTCCTATACGGTGCAATCGATTTTAATGATTTTTGAAAATTGTAGAAAATTGTAGTTGTGTCAAAAAAATCTAAATTCCGCCGAGATACAGCGTCAAAAGTAAGAAAAGAGCGAATAACACAATGTTTGATATGTCGTCCCTGTGGTAGCAGAAACAATAATAAAAATATATATTTTTTTAGGTTATTTTGGGAGTAGAATGAGATTAAATATCAACCTTTTCTACTTTGGCCAATTTTATCCATCTTATTCTGCTATACGCTTTATCGAGTTGTCGTGTTAATGACCTAAACACACTGTAACGGTACGAGAGGAAATGATAGTCTTTTCGTATTTCCTGCAGTTTTATAGTCTCAATCGCAAACACAGTCGTTATGAATAGACGACTGTGCCGGAATGCCTGGCCGAAAGAGGGAGCCAGTGTGGGGGAAGGGGAGTCGGGGGAGTGTGCACACCTTCTTCACAAATTCAGGCGTTCTAGAGTGCTCGGCCCCCTAGATTTGCTTCTGAAACAATACAAGGGAGAAAAATTATCTATTCGAAATCCATCCAGTTACTCAGGTCAGATTCGCCATTCACATACATGGTGTTTCTCATACCCTCCCCTCTCATCTACGCAAATGTACCGGGTTGTTGTGTTAATGACCTAAACACACTGAAACGATACGAGAGGAAATGATAGTCTTTTCGTATTTCCTGCAGTTTTATAGTCTCAATAGCCCCGCGCAGACGGTATGAATAGGCGACTGTGCCGGTATGTCTAGCCGCAAGAGGGTGGGGGAGTCGGGGTAGTGTGCACACCTTCACAAATTCAGGCGTTCTAGAGTGCTCTGACCCCTAGATTTGTCTCTGAAACAAAACAAGATGGAAATATCATCTATTCGAAATCCATTCAACTACTCAGGTCAGATTCACCATTCACATATATGGTGTTTCTCATACCCTCCCCCCTCATCTACGCAAATGTGTCGGGTTGTTGTGTTAATGACCTAAACACACTGAAACGATACGAGAGGAAATGATAGTCTTTTCGTATTTCCTGCAGTTTTATAGTCTCAATAGCCCCGCGCAGTCGATATGAATAGGCGACTGTGCCGGTATGTCTGGCCGAAAGAGGGTGGGGGAGTCGGAAGAGTGTGCACACTGCCCGGCTGCCGCTGTCCAAACACAGCGGGCGGTGGAGGTGGCGGCGGCGAAGAAGCCAAGGGGACGCGACGGAGTCGGCGCTGATAAGGGCAAAGGAAGGGAGGAGGACAAGAGCACCACTGTCCATTCGCCGGAAGTGATAAGGCGCTCGCTCGCCCTCAGGACATGAGGAAGTGGGAGGAGGGGGGGGTCGTCGAGCCAGACAACGGCCCTACGCTCGGGTCGCAACGCTCTTTTCTACCTCGTATGTACTTCGTGGGGGGAAAAATCTGTTTGATAATTATGTTGTTTAGGAAAGTTGTAAGCTGATAGTTGTTACTGAGGGTGAATTTTAGTTTCTCACATGGTCCTCTTGTAGTAGAGAGAAGTAATATAATACTGCGGCCGAAACCGGTGATTTTTCGAAAGAAAAAAAGACTAATTGTCGGGATTTGGCAAAGAAAAAGTGAATAAATCTTGTTCCTATATTTTTAATAAATTTCCTCCTCTAACATGTTAGTTAGAATCCATGTTTTTTGTGTCTCTTGATTCCGAAAAATCTATTGCGGGCAAATCATCCGTGTGAGCGTTAGTCCGTGTGTGGTCAACGCTAGCGACTGAGAAACTTTTATGCATCTGAGCCCATTTTATAAGCTTCTGAAACATTTTAATAACGTATTATCCGTGAAAAAATTTCCAAGTAAAATTCTGAGTCAGTTTTAAAAAATGTTATTTTTTAGAATTATTGTTACTGCACGCAAAAATTACTCACATTTTTAAGAAAGTTGTGCGTGATATAATTTAGAGATCTATATTTGAAGTAGATATTATATTATTAAGTAAATCAGGATACTAAATATTGTAGTTTTAGAAAATACGCCGAAAAAAAATTTAAGTCTCATATTTTCAAAATTCAGAGAATTCAACGTAAATCGGACGTACGTCCTTTTTATAAGGGTATTTTGTACTATTCGAAAACAAACTAATGAAATAATTTTGAGTCATTTTTGAGAAAATGTTGAAAATCTTTTTTTTTATGTTTAGAACAACAAAAAATTAGGGCATCCGTTTCAAATTCAAGACCAGGCGACATCAGTCAGATCTACCGAGGAAAGTTAATTTTGTTGAAAACACTGCCTACGGTTCAGCCGCTAGGCTAGACAGACGAACGGGCTGACGGGCAGACGGATGCACGCACAGACGAACCAGCGAACAGACCACCGCTTACCAAGTTGTTTCGATTTCAATGACTCGTAATCAGAGGATTTCGACTACACAACGTGTTAGAGCAGGGTTGTCCAAATGCCAGCCCGTGATGTCATTTATTGTGGGTCGCGAAAGATTATTATTGAAAAGCGAAAGATCCTTGCATCCATCGGACGATAGTTCTGTGATCCTAATGCACGCGCCCTACCGGGGTCGAACACCCCATTATGTAAAATTAGGTTGTGTAGATTTAAAGATTATTTTCTCGTTAATCTAGAAATTCAAAATCATTCCAAAGTGTTTCACTGCGTTATGGCTAATATCACATAATATCACACATTCAACCCCCACTTGTTTAAGAGCAGCCGAACAAGCTGCCGACATCAACAATAAGGGAATGTCACATGTGGATTGACCGAGAAATGAAAATATGGCTCGTAATCATATTAACCCTCGAGGCCTTTATGGCTGTCCGGAATGAGCCGCGTCTCAGTCGATAGAGCTGACGTTCGACCATCAGCAGTATAGCTCTCAGATCGTCAGGAGTACAGCTCTGAAGAAAGCCACAACATATGACCAAAAAGATAGATCGATCGAGACGCGGCTCATGACGGACAGCCAAGAATCAAATGACAACGGCCGTGGAAGCCTACGTACCCATCCCTTGAGGCCTTGCAAGTTGGACACCCCTGTTATTAGAGCTAGTCGTTTACTACAAATTAGAAGAATTACACATTTTTTTCGATTTCTGGACCCACAATACGAGTTTTTTTCTGTCGAAAAACGCCTATTTCCTTGCACGATTGCAATACTTTCTCTTCTTACGAAGTAAGGGGGAGTAAAAAGGGGGTCGTGTGTGCTGGGTTGCAACTGCCCAGTCGTCGAAGCGCTGCGCCGGGCCAGGGGTGTATCCAGCCCATTATTTTGGGGGGTCCCATCGTAGTCTTTTGTTAAGTAATAAACATATTTGTCGTTATATTGTATATTATTTATGTACTGTAGGTATGATACTACACAATATTTTTTTTAAATAATTACTTAATTGGAACATAAATAAGAATTGAAATCAAAATAGTCAAATAAAGGAAGGTAAAAAAAGGAATAAACAGGAAGGTATAAAAAGGAAGACAAATAAAGTACTAAACGAAAACTCTAGACTTTTATTTGGGGAGGGGGGGTATGTCCCCCCTCTGGATCCGCCAGTGTGCCGGGCATGGCGGGAAAGAAAGGGTGGGGGCGGATGAGATAAGGCCTTGTGGACACTGGCTGCAGGCGCCGACGCGTACTTCTCCGCTATCTCTCGTCTCCACCCATCCTCTGCCCGCCTCTGCTCTACCGCCCACTTCCCGTACGCACGGGAGTACGCTATGGTATCGGGAGGAAAAGTATTGGAATCACCTCAACACAGCGATCTTAAATCCACGTTTAGGTTATTTTCAGCTGTAACTTTGAACACACACCTAAGGATTAATGCATGTTACTGCTGTTTCAAAGATAGTACAGGCTGTTGTTGGTGGTCTGGAGATTCACGCAGTTTTGTTCCAGATAAAAAGATGTCTGTTTAGGAAGGAATGACGAAATTGCGAATCTAATCGAATAGTGGAAAGTGCATTTACGAATATTCTATGTTGCCAAAGTTCAAATATTTTTCGAACATCTCCTACAACTGAAATTTTGAAGCCTCAAATTTATTTCTCAGTGTAGTTTATGCCACAATTTTAGTTCTTTAAATGATGACGCTTTTTTAAAATATGAGTAGTTGTCTTCTTCTTCTCCATTCCAAGGATTAGGCAGGAATGCCTGTTCCGTCTTCCCCTTGCACTTCAGGACCATCTCTTTCTGGGTCGGCCGATATCTCTTCTTCCCTTCGGTTGGTAGTTCATTACTAATTGTGGAATACGATCTTCCTCCATTCTTTCGATATGGCGCGATGAGTAGTTGTTGTGTAATAAAATGTTAGAAGAATATTGTATGAACATTATGTATAATATCTATAGTTAGTGAAGAAAAAAGTTTTTTGAACACTCGTTTTGGTATGCCATACATGATTGTTCACATTCTTGTTGTTTTCAATTATTGAACACTTACCATGGATAAAACTGTTATATCTCTGAGCCGCTTGGACCATGGCTTACGGATGTGAACACGGCGGAAAATGAGTGCTGCGACCGGGTAACATCCCGTCGAAGGATGTGAAGCCGACGTTTCGACCACCTTGTCGTGGTCTTCCTCAGGGCTGGTCTGCCAAACAGTTTGGTGTGCCTAGCAGACTAGCCCTGAGGAAGACCTCGACATAATGGTCACAACGTGTGCAGCCTAGCCTTTGAGTCGGCAGTCATCCGGACAGCCAAGAGTACTCGCAAGATTCTGTCTGAAGAAGCCAATGCGACTTCGATTAACACGACAGAAAGTGGACACAGTGGAGGAAACCACGCCACTCCCATCATAGACTCCGAATGAGTCCGCCTGGCTGCATCGATTGCTTACTTTGGGTTTCCGTGCTGGTGGATTTATGCGGTTATTTGCTTTAACGTGCAGTGTACGTTATATTTCAGAATATTGCGGTATTCCGTCCCACTAGAACCTACATGACTACTAGAACCTATGTGGTTTGCGAAGTTTCATTGTGCGGATATCTCCCACCAGCCGGGCACCGCCCCAGTCACTGCGGCTACATACTTTTGTCTGATCTTCCGTCTTGTGTGATAGTGTAGTATATGTAAATGTATGTATGTGTGTAAGGGAAGGGGGTAGGACAAAGAGAATAAGGAAAGATCGCGCACGGTCTGTGACCCGTTTGGTAGGGTACTACTCCGGCATTCGCCTTGTATTGATCGAAAAATACTCGGAAAACTACCGATCGAAGCAGCCGGCCGCTAGAATTCTCCTCCAGACAGAGACTGAATTCGATTTAGGAGTTTAGTAAGAGTCGAAAACTCTCTACCGTTGAATTGAATTAATGCCTTATTTTACGTGGCAGGACTCGGGCCATCAGGCCCGTTCTTCCGTCTGACGCAAATTTAGCTAAGCTCCTTTCACCAACTAGCGGAGAAAAGAGGTACTTCTTGGGCGACGAAACAGGCGATTTGAATTTAGCTCAGAAGCGTCATTTAGGCTTGAGGATCTTTTACATGCGACTAAATCTACTAACATGGGCCAGCCGGCTTTACTTCCCCTCGGAAGGAAGGCGTACGAAGGATTTTTTCGCCCTTAAAAATCCACGGCTTCGATCGCCCGCCAACTTGTGTATAACAGTCCGATACGCTAACCGTTACACCATCGCCAAACTCGACCACCAATGGGAGTCGAATTCTAGTACTCGTACCTCCCGGTCAGAGACGTTGCACCGGCTGTTGGCACACAGAGGTCAGAGACGTTACACTGGCAACGGTTCCTCCCTGAACTATTCCAGGCGATGCCTCCAGCCGAGGGAACAGCCGAGCATCTCAGATTCCGAGTGAAGCCGGGGGGAAGGTCCATCTCGTGATGACGCCGCCCCGGACAAGCACTCTCGGAGGCCTCTCGGCGAGCGACGTGGGCGGTGGGCGGCGGGCGACGGGGGCGGGGCGGGGCGGGCATGTCGCAGGTGCAGTGCTCTCATCACGAGATGGCGCTCTCCGCGGATTGCGCCGGCCGACGACGCCCGCGCCGCACGCGGCCGTTCTCGGAACCCTTGGCCCATGCGAGCTCGTGACTGTTTCGTCTACCTGCTCTCTTGCTATCCACAGGTTAGCAGACAGTCCGGGGAAAAGTGGGTATTGGAATATACAAGTAATTTGGTAACGCCTATATAATAAATTGAATTACTAATTTCCAGTGCCTGAATAAACTGAATGAAAACAATGAAGCCTTTGGCTAAATGGGATGTGCCTAGGATTTTGTTCGCAACCCGAGAATTCAAAAAATCCCTAAACAATGGAAAAAAATCAATTTTTAATTTGAAATGCTTAAATTTTTGTGTTCTTCCGCCTATTGTCCTATTGCCCGTTCCGACGGAATTCCCATACTTCATACTGATGGAGTACGTCACTTCTTACGAAACATCTGATGTCATGCAATAGTGCTCTAAGAACGTGGCTCCTCGCCATAACATATTTGCTACTTATATCTTACGTTATGGAACAGCAACTTATTAATAATTTTGGTTTGGAAAGGAATGTTGCATTGTGTATCAGCACATACTATACTATGTTACTACAAAATTCGTGGAGACTGATTTTTTAAAGTATTAATTTGTTGTAGTGTTATAAGGATAAGATAGAATGGATACTTTGTTTCAGTGTTATAAGTGAAACTAGTACTTACCTTTTCTGTATGTTGTTTGAATATTTGTTGCTTTGCTGTATGCCTACGGCAAAATAGACTTGGTCATACGCGTATCGCAAAGAATTCATGACCATTTAAAACAACAGGACACGCGAAGTAAATAAAACACAGGAACGGCATACGTCAATATTGCTGCCTTCTCGCATGAATTATCTCAAGGGTATATATTTGAAATTTCCAAGATTTCGCACTAAAAAAATGTGCACAACTCGTGCGAAAATGTATTTGGCATACTCGTTTCAAAAACTTCCTGTCGTCACCTTGTCCGTCAATATTCAGTTCGTGCGTCAAAGACTCACTTTCTATGCTTGTTATGTAAATAAATACTTTTTCAAATTATTTATATGTAGGTATTGTGTCAAAGAAGAAAATTGTCCCTCATTTGAAATGAGCAATTTTCGGTTGTGGCCTGTGATCAACTCGAAACGTGAAACACAGACGTATCGCATAACATCTTCCCAGTTTATTCGTACGCTGAAGACTTAATTTTCGTATTATTTTCGTTTACAACTATTTTAAACGTTTATTTATTCAAAGATCTTCCTTACTTGAATCGTGTGTTTCCTTGTATCTAATTTCTTCTTCCTTTACAAGCATCTGTAGACAAAAGCTCTTTCCAAACGTCAGAACTGTTTTGAACACCTTAGTCTACGCCTACCCACATATGCGTAGCCCCTTGTATTATATAAAAAGCTTACTTTAATGGCCTATTTTTCTGCAGTGTTTACATGCTGAAATAATTTCTGTTGCTATTTTTTTGTCGTATACAAAACTACCGATATTTAACCTTACCCTTACGTCCTCGTCTGTAACTCCTTGGACCAAGTACAACTCTTAAGAAATTTATTTGAGAAACCCCTTATTAACATCGTGTTTTGGTAACGAATGCCCGCTTATACTTCCCACGTCCCAATATTCACTCGCGCGAATGCAGACTAACCTTTCATACATTTTATTGTCTTTTATCTCACGGGAAAAAATAGACACTTCTACCAGAGATACAGAAATAGTAACTCCACAATTCCTACGAGAATGTTTGTGCAACGTGGTTTGAATCCAAGGATGTCAAACTCCTCGAAGAAAAAGACCGCGAGGTACGTTTTGCGGATGAAAAGGCTCTTGTGGTTGCAGTTGAAAAGCCTGCAGAGGTCGTGATGACCCACAATGCGAGTGACCCCAGGATCCCTTCGGCTGCGAGGTCACGAGGTGTGTGACGTCTGAATGGCCTTAAGACGTGCGCCTCTCCCTCCCGCACGTTTTCCGCGTAGATTCTTCTCTTTCAGCACATCCGCTCTTCTTGCCATTATGCTCTGCTGGACTGTGAGGATGCGCTTTGTTCTTTCTTCCGACGCCAGTGCTTGTTGCCATAACTAGAACTAAATGCATGATTTTGATGACTGCGTAATTACGAAGAGTGATACCAATATTGATGGGGAAATAATGGTAGGAGAGGCAAGGAAAATGGGTAAGCCCTGAGGAAATCCGCAGTCTCTCATTGTCCAGCATCATTTTTCATGGATTGGTCGAAATTTGAAGTCGGTACACGAAAGTAGAAGATGAGCGATCTGATCTCTACGTAACGACTCTTAGTCAAAATACCCAAGAAAACTAAAACTAATAAGCCTGAAGAAGAATACAGTCTTGTGTTAATCTTAGGTTGCCGGCCAAAGTGCCGGCTTCATCCATAGGTTAAGTTAGAAATAAGTTAGTAAGTAAGTTCTGCCCCCTTCTTTGGCGCATAAGCCGTAGAGCTGCGGCGTATGTTGTACCCCAACAAGAAAATAAACTCCCGCCTCGCCAGGGTTACTGGCGGGGGGAAAGTTGAAAGACTCTTAGTTCATAACGACAATCTTTATTTTGACTGTCTTTTGAAATAAAGGAAGGTAACCAAAAACTCTAGGACTTTTGGGTGGGGCCATGGCCCCCATGGCCTCCTGAACCTGAAACTGAGATGCGTCTGGGAAAAAGGGAGAACACCGGAAAAACCTCCCACTAAACGTCAGTTGAATTTAATCAAATTGGTTGAGCGTAATGTGTCCCATAAAGGGCAAAGGCCTCCTGCAAGAGGGGAAGCTCTCGTAAAACTCACGTTGTGAGCTATTTCATGTTATATATTAACACTGAACATCTGCACTACCTAACAGGTGTTTTTTCATTTCCAGTATTAACTCTGCATGAGATCTGGATTCGATCCCCGGTTTTCGAGGTTGAAGGTGAGCAATGTGGTTTACACACCACAGATTGTCCCATCCCGAAGTGTTATATATTAGCACTGAGCATCTGCACTACCTAACAGGTGTTCTTTCATTTCCAGTATTAACTCTGCATGAGTCGATCTGGATTCGATCCCCGGTTTTCGAGGTGGAAGGTGAGCAATGTGGTTTACACACCACAGATTGTCCCATCCCGAAGTCTTATGGAGACATGTAAAAAATAAGTTACAGCTCTCAGAAACGTCAATAAACGTTTTCTCACCAACGGCACACTTTCTCCCCAATGCCTCTCTCAATCAACAATCAACCTGTAAATTGGATATCTTCCCAAATAACTATCAAATACCTTGGTTTTCACACTCAACGCTAAAATGAGTCGGTGCCTACAATAAAGGTTCGATGTGACATTTTGCTAGTTTTGAGTTAAGGTGGTAAATTGTTATTAAAATATAAATTCAACTTTCTGTACATAAATGTTTTTTATTCGTGAACTCTGTGAAGTGTACACTCTGTAAAGTGTCCTTCAACTATTAATGTTAAGAAAAAATGATCGATGTCCGGAACTACGAATCTTTTTGATTTCTCTTCAAAATTTGAAACTCTTGGACATCGAACGTTTTTGTTTTCTACGACTCAAATGTAATCAAGACATGTAGTTCTAAATAGCCTAAGTCAAAATAAATTACATCAATTAAAACACTTAATCAATCGTTCAGCCTGCCTTCCATACAAAACTGCATTCATAGTATACAAAACGATCATGAGAGCCTTACTACTATATGCGAGCTTAATCTAAATCAATGCTGCCAAGAACAATATCAACAAACTTCAAAGTATTCAAAATAATGTTTTAAGAGAAATCAGCCCCCTGTTTCATCACAAATGACCAACTCCACAAAAATATTCAGTTAGACTCCAGAAATATGTACCCTCACAATTCTATCCCATTCTACCTCAAATATCTCACCTCTCCCTTTTTCCTAACAAAAAATCCTCCTCACAAAAATCGAATGAAGAAGCGGTTTCCATTCCCGATTTTCTCATAAAATTCAATCAGTTGATCTCAATTGTTCGTAGAATGCCTCAATCTGTGTAGATTTAAGATATTATAAGAATTATTGTAAATTATACTAAGCTTACTCTACAATTCGTATTGTTCTGTGTCATGCTGATCAATGTAAATCCAATCAATGCAATAAAATTAAAACATTGGAATGCGTAAATGACCGTGGTGCCCTTCATCCGGTTTGTGACGCTTTAGCTCAATGCCCGTAATCCACTGTCATCGTGAATGTCGTTTAAAAATTTTAATAGCTTTCTGAAGGTATGTTGAACAAATAAACTAGCTTTAGAAAGCATTTTTATTGTATACAAATATATGTGTTTAAATATCAACGAAAAGAACTTTCTTTAGTCTTGCAGGTAGCGACACATTTCTGAATAGTTTTTAAAAAGGGCTAAAGGTCTTCAATCTTTGAAGTTATAAAATAAATTTTAAAAGAAACCGATCAAATAAATAGTGTTCAAATTAAGTAATATTGAAGCAAATTTTAATAAATTATAATAATTAACATACAAAGTTTGTGTTGTTAATTCAGAATATGTATCTCTTTCTGAGAATATTTTGTTTGAATAATTTCGTAGAATTCACAATTGCTTTTTATTAAATAGTTCTTAATTATTCTAATAATTTGGTCATTATCTTACTATTATTTGTTTTTAAGTTAGCTGTTTAAAGTAGTATTTTTTGGTGGCCAGGTGGGATATTAATGACCGAATTTATTAGCCGTGTGGTTCAAATGACATGTTTTGTAGGCGACCGCTTCTCCATTCTTGCATTATTCTAAGTCACTCTACTCGGCAGCACTGCCAATTGAATCAGTTACTTCGAAAATACCATATTTTAAATCTTTGCAAAAATTTGTTAATCTGTTCATTTGATTCAGGATATATTTTTAGCATCGTGTCATCAGAAACCGCCCCACTGTTGAATGTAATCTGATGAAACAATGGGGTTGTGTGTTTAATTCCACAAAGTCGCTTCGATGGTTTATGGCGTTTTCAAACAACGTTTTCGCGTCGAACAGGTGTAGGAAATTTGACATTTTTGAAATAACTGATATAATAGGGTACGAGTGGGGTTTTGAAAAAAAAAGGTGATTTATTTCGGCTAAAACATACACGCTAAAGTCTTCTACTGATTTACACAAACAATATTTCTAATGTCACTTTTCTGAGAAACACCCGCACTGCAGTTCCTTGAGGATTTCTCTTCTACAGAAGAACGTTCAGAAGGTTGTGGTTAAATAGAGTTGAAACGGCGAGGATATGTCTAAGATTTAAAGACATCTTTACCGTTTCGGCGCTCTTTAACCACAAGCTTTTGAATTTTCTAGATACTTATAATACTTATATTCTTAGTATTCCCGTAGAAAAAATGTTATTTTTTTTGTAAATTTTTAAATTGGCTGAATTGAGGTGGATATTTAGCAACACTCCCTCGCGGCCATGCGATCACGCCCGACCGTCAGAACTGCAGCGCCCTCTCTGCTCGCAAATAGCGCAATGGCCTCCGAAGTCAACAACGGCGCTTCAGATGTTAGACATGAGCAAAACGTTGCAATGACATTCAGGCTAAGACGAAATTTAAAAAAAAATACAAAAAAATAAATCAATGGTGAATCTATGCTTCATAGGCCAAAACGATAAATAAATTATTCAATGGTAACGTTATAAAGAGTCAATCCGGATATCCAAGTTAACTACGGCAGTAGTGTCGTGGCGGTCTCGGATCGAAGGATCACGGGTTGGAATCCCCCCTCGGACATAGATGTGTTAGTGATCATCCCTTCACCCTTTATCATCCTATCACTTCATTCAAGAAAGATTTATAATTTCCTGAGCCAGCAGGAAGCAATGGTCTTAATGGGATGTGCTATCTCGAGTATCAATGGTATCAATGGTAACGTTATAAAGAGTCAATCCGGATATCCGAGATCACTAAGGCAGTAGTGTCGTGGCGGTCTCGGATCGAATGATCACGGTTTGGAATCCCCCCTCGGACATAGATGTGTTAGTGATCATCCCTTCACCCTTTATCATCCTATCACTTCATTCAAGAAAGATTAATAATTTCCTGAGCCAGCAGGAAGCAACGGTCTTAATGGGATGTGCTATCTCGAAATATTACTAGGAACATATTTTTTTTAACCTGAAACGAATCATTCCTGTATAATAGTATTACTTTTTCCTAACAATAAACTTTCTTTACAGAAGCGCCGGGGGTTGATTCCCGGGGCCCGGAGACGGCCCGCTTCCCATGAGTTGCCCGAGAGCTGCATCGGGAAGAAGAGGCCCTTGAGGTGAGTTGAGCTGAATACGGGGGGCGGAGGGCTGCCCTTTGAGGGAAGACGCGACGTTGGGGAGGGGGCACCGCGGACAATGGCCGGCTGGACAAAGCCCTGCTGCGAACCGCCTCCGCCGCGGGGCAGGTGGCAGCACTCGCGCGACTGCCAGGGAAACGTGTCGCCAGGTCGGGCCGGCCAACCTGTCAGGCAGCGAATGTGCCAATCAAAACGTTTTTCGCTCCAACGCCCTGGTTCGGCTGAGTTGCGCTCAGAGCCAACTTTGTCCCTGACACTGTAGTGGTTTTGACACGGAGGTCCTAGCTTCGAGGCTAGGGAGGTCGAATTCAGGCTACTGACGTCTTTTCTTCCCTTCCTTGTCCTTTTCATCTACATGCTTCACATTACCACATTTGGTCAAGCACACTTCAAAGCTTCACAATGAGCGGTGTGTTTCAGAATCCTAATTACGAATGTTCAGCGGGATTAAAAGGATGTGTGGATGCCGTGAAACTACAGGTTTACTGTCCTTACGGAAGCTAGAAACAGATTTCTAGGCTCAACGTAGCCTGAGTTTTAAAGATCCGCAACTGTGTTTTTCTTAACGGATTGTAATAATGATTCACATTACCTTAGGTCTATTTCCAAATTGCAGACCTTCATGATATTTTTTTGTTATTTTCGTCTGTATACACACGCTTAGCTACTTAGGAACCAACCATCTAAACAACTCTTTAACATCGCGTCCGTAGCAACGGCCGCTAAAATGCTTAAGAGTCCATATAAATATTTTAGCAGACTCTCGGGTTTAGATTTTACCAGTGTCGTTAAATATGTAAATAAATATATCCCTTGCGTCAACGTTTTTTATTCAGGCTACGCCAAATCAGGACTAATATCTTAAAGCATTATCGAATTAAGAGGATGATATCAAATTAATGTACTTGTAATAACATTGAAGAAGAAAAGAAAACTAATTTTTGCAATAAGAGTTTAGTATAAATTATTAAAATATTTTTACATTAGGAAAGATATTTAAAAATTAACTTCTTTTTCATCTTCTTAAAAGGTATAAGACTTGTTCCTTTCCAATAATTATAAAGAGTCTGTTCATGCACTAAACCAACACTATCTATCCCCCAAGCTTTCCCTTCAACTTGATATGTAGTATTTAGTAGTTTTTAAATGGTTCGCGGCATTAAAACATGCTATGGTAATAACATATTTCTTTATAGAGCTATCAAACAAACTTGGTTTTATTTTCTCGAAAGCGAAGTATTGTGAACATTATTTATTGTTGTAAAAAATCCATTCTTGTCATTATTTGACAAAAGTGTCTTCTCAAACATGATTGCTTTCTCAGACCCACACAGCATCTTTCGTCTCTGACACTGATTGTCAAACAAGTATTATGCCAAAAATCGAGATTTTGACGAAATTACACATTTTAACTGAAAAAGAACGGTGGCTGCGGGGGTTCCTGATACCGAAAAAGAAAAGTTTTCAAAACGACCGTCTGTCTTTGAACAACCCTAGCAGCTGCATGGGGCAAAGTATTTCTTTAAAACATAATCCCTATATCTATCAGGGTAATGTTGCACACCCTCCATATTGAAACGAATGGTACGTTCTACAGATACTTTTTAGGAGTAGGAATTCCTTTTTTTTAGTCTCAAAAAGCATCATCGATTGGGCAACTGATATTTTAGTATCAACCATGATTGAGAAATGTAGAGTTAAGAAATGTAAAAATGTACACACGAGATTCATCCTCTGTAAAAACATCTTATGGTATTGAAGATAATAATTCAATATACTAATTTTACATAATTGTAGAATTTTCAGAGTTCTGAAGGCACCGTTATGAAAGACGAATGAAGAGAAACTCGAGTGAGAAGTTAATCAAACAACTTACTTACATTTCAATGTGCACAAATTAAATGTTTGTCCCTAGGGTTTCATTATTTTAATCCTGAGCTAGTAAATGGGGCGTAACGTGAGATTAATATCTAATTTGTCAGACATTTTACAATAATGAGAGACTCTGTTATTCGTGATTTTGTAGCTTCAACAGTTCAGTTAAAGTGATGACAATGACAGTGCTGGATGAGGCCATGTTTCTGAAATCACATCCTTCGCTGCAGTCTTTGGAGGATGTACAGTAATTGCAATTTGTATAGACTTTAAGCAGATCTTTTCAAACTCTGTATTCACCTTTCTTTGTCGTGACATTAAATCGACAGACCTTTGGTTAAAATATGTTACGAATATAAATATATTTTAATACAAGATGTGTGAATTATACGATTACGAACTGTTTCTATTTTTGAATACAATGTTACACTGTACTACACTTGGGATTATGTATTGCTCGTAAAATAAAACTAAATACAACGATTTACATTTTTATTTATAGTATTCACTATTCACTACAGTCGAGAACGTGACCACGGTGGTTGAAGAGGTTAAGAAACCTACTTCTTAAACTACGACAAGCTATTAAGTCAATAAAGGTTCCGTTACATCACAGCTGTTCCAACATACCACATTACAAACAACATCGGTTAAGTCCATGCTTCTTCACATCTGTACATGGATACTTACGTGAAGGTTTACATTGGCCAAAACAGTGCTATTTCTATCATTCTACTAAACATGGAAACTTCTTTAGACCACAGAGTAGAAAACCACGAAGGACCTAATCCCCCTGAACAGCTCGCGAAAACGTTCTGCGGAGTTTATTTATTCCTTTGAAAGCGCAGTACGTGAGCTGCCCTCCACCCTGTGTTTACTCTGAGCGGTCACTCCCACAATGCAGAGCTGCGGTTAAGCTTAGCCTTTTGGTCGAGGGAGTATTGTGCCCACGGGCTATCCCTTGCGGTTGGCCCACCTCACGCGTCCTGCCGCACACGAAGACAGCGCAGCTGCTGGACGGAATCGAACATCGCTGCGGGCGGCGACACGGGCTGAGGTGGCTCAGGGCATCAAGTGATGTCACTGACAGGGAGGTCCTAGGGTTACCGTCTCGACAGTGGAGGATTTGCGACACTAGCTACATTGCTAGGTCGAATGCGGTCGATAACTGGAGGAGATTCCAGCGACTGGCGAATCTGATCGGTTCCGTGGTTGCACTCATCAACACGAGATGAATGTGGGAACAGAACCCTACCAATTGATCGATAATTTAGTGATTCAGGGAACGGCAAATACCAGGGTTATTAGACCCATAAGTGTAATGCATTTTTTTTCTCGAGAGGTGGCGGTGATCTTTCCCTCTTTGGCGATATCCGACCTACCGTTGGCTAGTGGGGTTTTCCCAACAGCGGGGCACCGCCACAGCCGGGACAAGCTCTAAGTTCCCGACCGGTCTCCCGGCAAGTGTAGTGCGTGTTAGTGTAAGTGAGTGTGTGAGTAAGGGGTGAAAATAGGACAAGGAGGAGGAAGGAGATCGCGCGCGGTCCGTAACCCGTTTGTTAGGGTACTACTCTGGCATTCGCCTGGTGTTAATCAGAGAACCATGGGAAACTACTGATCAGAGCAGCCGGCCGCTAGAATTCTCCTCCAGTCAGGTTCTGAATTTGACTTAGCTAACAAGCTAATGTCGAAGATTCAAATAACCAGACTCTTAATAATTATTCATGACACGAGTGTTAAAGTGGCAGTGCCTTTTTAAATCAGGAAATGTTGTGTCACGAGTCCCATTAGCCGAGTTGCGTAATCTAACAAGCAAATGTTTTTACCACGTATGGCACTCACTTTTTTTAAAGACTGTTTTACAGACTTTTTTTAAAGAATTATTAAAACTATTCAATATATACTCTATTAATTATATTATAAAAATGTCATTAGTGACTACTGTAATCATACGAAAATATTTTGTTTTATTTGTTGAATTCACAGTTTTATCTATGCATTGCAATTTAGAACTAGCGATAAAAATGCTTCTTTTAGCCCGCAATGCATGGCCTAAAAGTAACCGCATTTACTGGCAATTCTCTATTTTTTAGAAAGATTGTCTATGTTTTGGATAAATATTTGACAACTATATCAAGCAATTGTAAAACTTCCACAGAGAAATTTGATGTGACTCTCGGCCACCTATTTGAGTGAACGCATATTCTCAATATGCTTTTAATATTTTGAATGTAAGTATAGAGCCGAACTCATTGTAGAAAGTGATTTGAGGCAACAACTGTTAAGTTGTAAACCATGTATTGATTCTTCTGTTGGGTGCAAAGGGAAAATTTTCAAACTAGATTTTCAAAATTTCATTTTGAACTTCCATCGCGTCATTTGTGTTTTCTCATATTGTAACAACAATGAAATGATAATTTCTTTTTATATTATAAAAGATCTATAGTTATATTTTAATTCTCTATCAGTACAGTTTTTCGCGTATGGGCCAATTTGAACCACGCGTGTATCCTCCTTCAGAAGGTGCAAGTACCTTTCTGGGAGGAGGCGATCAGCAAATTCCCCAATTCCCAATTTTCGCTGATTCCTGATTTTTATCCTCCAAAGTTGTTAGCCATGGGGATTTTGTCGATGAAAAGATAATGGTTAGGGAATGCAAGGACGGCACACACATGTAGACACACGCAAATACACCCATTGCCGACCCGATATAATACTCGAAACCAGTCGTCTGGTCCGAGACCACTTCGGGATCACTTCCGGATCACTTCGGGACCACTTCGGGACTACGATCTCGGCCAACTAACTGACTGCGGTATGTCTATTAATGAATGACATAAAAATTTATATAATGCATATACCTTTGAACATTTGTATTTCATACATGTATATTTAATTAATAAGCCTTTATATATTTTTTAACAAAAGATGATCGGTCGATACAAACAGGTTGGGATTTACTGCTCTAAACAGTTAAAAACACTATTTATGTCTAACAAAGTACGAGATCACTAAGGAGGATAATTATTGCAAAAGAGAAACGTATTCACTTAAATGTGGAAATTACATCTGTGAGTTCTAAAACATACAAAATAATAATAATAATAAAATTAATAATAATAATAATAATAATAATAATAATAATAATAATAATAATAGTAACAATAATCCCTTCCATAAAAACACAAAATAACACATTTTCCACTTCATACCATTTCACGGAAAACGGAAAAAATTCGTTTGCAGCTTATATACACCTTGCTGTCCACCGCCTCATAGCTTCCACCGCCGGCCACCAGGTGCGCTTTCGTCGCCACCGCACCTCATTACGTGATGGAGCCGGCGGCCCCGCCGCCCCCGGGAGCGGAGGGCGGTCGTGGGGGAAGGGCGGTAAGCCGCCGCCGCCGCCCCGAGGCACGCGCAGTCCGGGGGCGGGGGATCCGGCGCGGAATGTGAGTCACAGAGCCCGCGCGCCCCGCGCCTCACTGTGGAGAGCGGGTAGGATGGTGTGGCTCGGGCATCGACTGATCTCACTGATCGGGAGGTCGTAGGGTTCCTCTCACGACCGTGGCTCGATGTTCGACACTAGCTACATACCCAGGACGAGTTCAGCAGCTGCCTGGTGGAATATTCTGGAGGCCGGCTGCTCTGATCTCCATGGTTTCTCCCATCAAAACCACGCGTTTGCATGATAGCATCTTAACAATCGAGCCACCGACCACACCTGGGCCTCGTTGTGGAGATGGGGTGATGTAGCTCGGGTATCGACTGATCTACTGATTGGGAGGTCATAAGGCTACTCACACGACGGTGGCACAATGTTCGACACTAACTTCATACCCAGGTCCAGTTCAGCAGCTGCCTGGAGGAATATTCTAACGGCCGGCTGGCCTGATCGGTAGTTCTCCATGATTTCTCAGATAAAAACCACGCGATTGCATGATAGCATCTTAACAATCTAGACGCCGACTACACCTGGATTTCGCTGTGGAGATGGGATGATGTAGCTAGACCATCGAATGATCTCACTGCACCGCCTCTGATCGGGAGGTTCTGGGGTTCCTCTCACGACCGTGGCTCGATGTTCGACACTAACTTCATACCCAGGTCGAGTTCAGTAGCTGCCTGGATGAGTATTCTGGAGGCCGGCTGCTCTGATCTCCATGGTTTCTCCCATCAAAACCACGCGTTTGCATGATAGCATCTTAACAATCGAGCCACCGACCACACCTGGGCCTCGTTGTGGAGATGGGGTGATGTAGCTCGGGTATCGACTGATCTACTGATTGGGAGGTCATAAGGCTACTCACACGACGGTGGCACAATGTTCGACACTAACTTCATACCCAGGTCCAGTTCAGCAGCTGCCTGGAGGAATATTCTAACGGCCGGCTGGCCTGATCGGTAGTTCTCCATGATTTCTCAGATAAAAACCACGCGATTGCATGATAGCATCTTAACAATCTAGACGCCGACTACACCTGGATTTCGCTGTGGAGATGGGATGATGTAGCTAGACCATCGAATGATCTCACTGCACCGCCTCTGATCGGGAGGTTCTGGGGTTCCTCTCACGACCGTGGCTCGATGTTCGACACTAACTTCATACCCAGGTCGAGTTCAGTAGCTGCCTGGATGAGTATTCTGGAGGCCGGCTGCTCTGATCTCCATGGTTTCTCCCATCAAAACCACGCGTTTGCATGATAGCATCTTAACAATCGAGCCACCGACCACACCTGGGCCTCGTTGTGGAGATGGGGTGATGTAGCTCGGGTATCGACTGATCTACTGATTGGGAGGTCATAAGGCTACTCACACGACGGTGGCACAATGTTCGACACTAACTTCATACCCAGGTCCAGTTCAGCAGCTGCCTGGAGGAATATTCTAACGGCCGGCTGGCCTGATCGGTAGTTCTCCATGATTTCTCAGATAAAAACCACGCGATTGCATGATAGCATCTTAACAATCTAGACGCCGACTACACCTGGATTTCGCTGTGGAGATGGGATGATGTAGCTAGACCATCGAATGATCTCACTGCACCGCCTCTGATCGGGAGGTTCTGGGGTTCCTCTCACGACCGTGGCTCGATGTTCGACACTAACTTCATACCCAGGTCGAGTTCAGTAGCTGCCTGGATGAGTATTCTGGAGGCCGGCTGCTCTGATCTCCATGGTTTCTCCCATCAAAACCACGCGTTTGCATGATAGCATCTTAACAATCGAGCCACCGACCACACCTGGGCCTCGTTGTGGAGATGGGGTGATGTAGCTCGGGTATCGACTGATCTACTGATTGGGAGGTCATAAGGCTACTCACACGACGGTGGCACAATGTTCGACACTAACTTCATACCCAGGTCCAGTTCAGCAGCTGCCTGGAGGAATATTCTAACGGCCGGCTGGCCTGATCGGTAGTTCTCCATGATTTCTCAGATAAAAACCACGCGATTGCATGATAGCATCTTAACAATCTAGACGCCGACTACACCTGGATTTCGCTGTGGAGATGGGATGATGTAGCTAGACCATCGAATGATCTCACTGCACCGCCTCTGATCGGGAGGTTCTGGGGTTCCTCTCACGACCGTGGCTCGATGTTCGACACTAACTTCATACCCAGGTCGAGTTCAGTAGCTGCCTGGATGAGTATTCTGGAGGCCGGCTGCTCTGATCTCCATGGTTTCTCCCATCAAAACCACGCGTTTGCATGATAGCATCTTAACAATCGAGCCACCGACCACACCTGGGCCTCGTTGTGGAGATGGGGTGATGTAGCTCGGGTATCGACTGATCTACTGATTGGGAGGTCATAAGGCTACTCACACGACGGTGGCACAATGTTCGACACTAACTTCATACCCAGGTCCAGTTCAGCAGCTGCCTGGAGGAATATTCTAACGGCCGGCTGGCCTGATCGGTAGTTCTCCATGATTTCTCAGATAAAAACCACGCGATTGCATGATAGCATCTTAACAATCTAGACGCCGACTACACCTGGATTTCGCTGTGGAGATGGGATGATGTAGCTAGACCATCGAATGATCTCACTGCACCGCCTCTGATCGGGAGGTTCTGGGGTTCCTCTCACGACCGTGGCTCGATGTTCGACACTAACTTCATACCCAGGTCGAGTTCAGTAGCTGCCTGGATGAGTATTCTGGAGGCCGGCTGCTCTGATCTCCATGGTTTCTCCCATCAAAACCACGCGTTTGCATGATAGCATCTTAACAATCGAGCCACCGACCACACCTGGGCCTCGTTGTGGAGATGGGGTGATGTAGCTCGGGTATCGACTGATCTACTGATTGGGAGGTCATAAGGCTACTCACACGACGGTGGCACAATGTTCGACACTAACTTCATACCCAGGTCCAGTTCAGCAGCTGCCTGGAGGAATATTCTAACGGCCGGCTGGCCTGATCGGTAGTTCTCCATGATTTCTCAGATAAAAACCACGCGATTGCATGATAGCATCTTAACAATCTAGACGCCGACTACACCTGGATTTCGCTGTGGAGATGGGATGATGTAGCTAGACCATCGAATGATCTCACTGCACCGCCTCTGATCGGGAGGTTCTGGGGTTCCTCTCACGACCGTGGCTCGATGTTCGACACTAACTTCATACCCAGGTCGAGTTCAGTAGCTGCCTGGATGAGTATTCTGGAGGCCGGCTGCTCTGATCTCCATGGTTTCTCCCATCAAAACCACGCGTTTGCATGATAGCATCTTAACAATCGAGCCACCGACCACACCTGGGCCTCGTTGTGGAGATGGGGTGATGTAGCTCGGGTATCGACTGATCTACTGATTGGGAGGTCATAAGGCTACTCACACGACGGTGGCACAATGTTCGACACTAACTTCATACCCAGGTCCAGTTCAGCAGCTGCCTGGAGGAATATTCTAACGGCCGGCTGGCCTGATCGGTAGTTCTCCATGATTTCTCAGATAAAAACCACGCGATTGCATGATAGCATCTTAACAATCTAGACGCCGACTACACCTGGATTTCGCTGTGGAGATGGGATGATGTAGCTAGACCATCGAATGATCTCACTGCACCGCCTCTGATCGGGAGGTTCTGGGGTTCCTCTCACGACCGTGGCTCGATGTTCGACACTAACTTCATACCCAGGTCGAGTTCAGTAGCTGCCTGGATGAGTATTCTGGAGGCCGGCTGCTCTGATCTCCATGGTTTCTCCCATCAAAACCACGCGATTGCATGATAACATCTTAACAATCAAGCCACCGACCACACCTGGGCCTCGTTGTAGAGATGGGATGATGTAGCTAGGCCATCGAATGATCTCATTGCACCGCCTCTGATTGGGAGGTTCTAGGGTTCCTCTCACGACGAAGGCAGGATGTTATACTGTGCCCAGGTCGAGTTCAACAGCTGCCTCTAGGAATATTCTGTCAGATGCACTGATCGGTAGTTCTCCATGATTTCTAGGATCAACAACAGGCGAATGCCGTAACCTTAACTATCGGGCCACCGACCACACCTAGACCTCGCTGTGGAGATAGAATGATGTGGTTCGGGCATCGACTAAACTCACTGTACCGCCTCTAAACGGTAGATACTACAATCGAGACCGAACATTGTCAGGATTTTTCGACACTAACTAGGTACAATCCCCGGTTTATGGTTGCGAGGCCCCCTCTATTCGGACACAGGGGGTCTGTGCACCACTTTCTCATCCCATATGAAACAATTGACTGTTTCACCATGAAATCCAAGAGCACCCCATATGGGACTTGATCCCTCCATTTTCGGATTAGGTAACCGATGCCTTATTCATTAGGCTACAGGTGCTTAGGGACACTCTCATCTTATTACATATCTAAGCACACATTGGTTCTAAAAGGTAAACAAATAACGCCTGGTGGGACTCGAACCCACAACCCCCGGGTTTGGGAGACCGATGCCTTATTCATTAGGCCACAGGGGCTTGGGTAAAATCTTGCTCTTATCACAATTCTAAGCACACATTGGTTCTACAGGAAAACAAATTACCTCTGGTGGGACTCGAACCCCCAATCCCCGGTTTAGGAGACCGATGCCGTATCCATTAGGCCACAGGGGCTTGAGAAAACACTGCTCTTATTAACATTTCAAAGCACACATTGGTTCTACAGGAAAACAAAATACCCCTGGTGGGACTCGAACCCACAATCCCCGGTTTAGGAGACCGATGCCTTATCCATTAGGCCACAGGGGCTTGAGAAAACACTGCTCTTATTAACATTTCAAAGCACACATTGGTTCTACAGGAAAACAAATTACCCCAGGTGGGACTCGAACCCACAATCCCCGGTTTAGGAGACCGATGCCTTATCCATTAGGCCACAGGGGCTTGGGTAAAATCTTGCTCTTATCACAATTCTAAGCACACATTGGTTCTACAGGAAAACAAATTACCTCTGGTGGGACTCGAACCCCCAATCCGCGGTTTAGGAGACCGATGCCGTATCCATTAGGCCACAGGGGCTTGAGAAAACACTGCTCTTATTAACATTTCAAAGCACACATTGGTTCTACAGGAAAACAAATTACCCCAGGTGGGACTCGAACCCACAATCCCCGGTTTAGGAGACCGATGCCTTATCCATTAGGCCACAGGGGCTTGTGTGAAATCCTGCTCTTATTACAATTCTAAGCACACATTGGTTCTACAGGAAAACAAATTACCCCTGGTGGGACTCGAACCCACAATCGCCTGTTTAGGAGACCGATGCCATATCCATTAGGCCACAGGGGCTTGAGAAAACTCTGCTCTTATTAACATTTCAAAGCACACATTGGTTCTACAGGAAAACAAATTACCCCAGGTGGGACTCGAACCCACAATCCCCGGTTTAGGAGACCGATGCCTTATCCATTAGGCCACAGGGGCTTGTGTGAAATCCTGCTCTTATTACAATTCTTAGCACACATTGGTTCTACAGGAAAACAAATTACCTCTGGTGGGACTCGAACCCCCAATCCCCGGTTTAGGAGACCGATGCCGTATCCGTTAGGCCACAGGGGCTTGAGAAAACACTGCTCTTATTAACATTTCAAAGCACACATTGGTTCTACAGGAAAACAAATTACCCCAGGTGGGACTCGAACCCACAATCCCCGGTTTAGGAGACCGATGCCTTATCCATTAGGCCACAGGGGCTTGGGTAAAATCTTGCTCTTATCACAATTCTAAGCACACATTGGTTCTACAGGAAAACAAATTACCTCTGGTGGGACTCGAACCCCCAATCCGCGGTTTAGGAGACCGATGCCGTATCCATTAGGCCACAGGGGCTTGAGAAAACACTGCTCTTATTAACATTTCAAAGCACACATTGGTTCTACAGGAAAGCAAATTACCCCAGGTGGGACTCGAACCCACAATCCCCGGTTTAGGAGACCGATGCCTTATCCATTAGGCCACAGGGGCTTGTGTGAAATCCTGCTCTTATTACAATTCTAAGCACACATTGGTTCTACAGGAAAACAAATTACCCCTGGTGGGACTCGAACCCACAATCGCCTGTTTAGGAGACCGATGCTATATCCATTAGGCCACAGGGGCTTGAGAAAACTCTGCTCTTATTAACATTTCAAAGCACACATTGGTTCTACAGGAAACCAAATTACCCCAGGTGGGACTCGAACCCACAATCCCCGATTTAGGAGACCGATGCCTTATCCATTAGGCCACAGGGGCTTGTGTGAAATCCTGCTCTTATTACAATTCTAAGCACACATTGGTTCTACAGGAAAACAAATTACCTCTGGTGGGACTCGAACCCCCAATCCCCGGTTTAGGAGACCGATGCCGTATCCGTTAGGCCACAGGGGCTTGAGAAAACACTGCGCTTATTAACATTTCAAAGCACACATTGGTTCTACAGGAAAACAAATTACCCCAGGTGGGACTCGAACCCACAATCCCCGGTTTAGGAGACCGATGCCTTATCCATTAGGCCACAGGGGCTTGTGTGAAATCCTGCTCTTATTACAATTCTAAGCACACATTGGTTCTACAGGAAAACAAATTACCCCTGGTGGGACTCGAACCCACAATCGCCTGTTTAGGAGACCGATGCTATATCCATTAGGCCACAGGGGCTTGAGAAAACTCTGCTCTTATTAACATTTCAAAGCACACATTGGTTCTACAGGAAACCAAATTACCCCAGGTGGGACTCGAACCCACAATCCCCGGTTTAGGAGACCGATGCCTTATCCATTAGGCCACAGGGGCTTGTGTGAAATCCTGCTCTTATTACAATTCTAAGCACACATTGGTTCTACAGGAAAACAAATTACCTCTGGTGGGACTCGAACCCCCAATCCCCGGTTTAGGAGACCGATGCCGTATCCGTTAGGCCACAGGGGCTTGAGAAAACACTGCGCTTATTAACATTTCAAAGCACACATTGGTTCTACAGGAAAACAAATTACCCCAGGTGGGACTCGAACCCACAATCCCCGGTTTAGGAGACCGATGCCTTATCCATTAGGCCACAGGGGCTTGGGTAAAACCTTGCTCTTATCACAATTCTAAGCACACATTGGTTCTACAGGAAAACAAATTACCTCTGGTGGGACTCGAACCCCCAATCCCCGGTTTAGGAGAACGATGCCGTATCCATTAGGCCACAGGGGCTTGAGAAAACTCTGCTCTTATTAACATTTCAAAGCACACATTGGTTCTACAGGAAAACAAATTACCCCAGGTGGGACTCGAACCCACAATCCCCGGTTTAGGAGACCGATGCCTTATCCATTAGGCCACAGGGGCTTGTGTGAAATCCTGCTCTTATTACAATTCTAAGCACACATTGGTTCTACAGGAAAACAAATTACCTCTGGTGGGACTCGAACCCCCAATCCCCGGTTTAGGAGACCGATGCCGTATCCGTTAGGCCACAGGGGCTTGAGAAAACACTGCGCTTATTAACATTTCAAAGCACACATTGGTTCTACAGGAAAACAAATTACCCCAGGTGGGACTCGAACCCACAATCCCCGGTTTAGGAGACCGATGCCTTATCCATTAGGCCACAGGGGCTTGGGTAAAACCTTGCTCTTATCACAATTCTAAGCACACATTGGTTCTACAGGAAAACAAATTACCTCTGGTGGGACTCGAACCCCCAATCCCCGGTTTAGGAGACCGATGCCGTATCCATTAGGCCACAGGGGCTTGAGAAAACACTGCTCTTATTAACATTTCAAAGCACACATTGGTTCTACAGGAAAACAAATTACCCCAGGTGGGACTCGAACCCACAATCCCCGGTTTAGGAGACCGATGCCTTATCCATTAGGCCACAGGGGCTTGTGTGAAATCCTGCTCTTATTACAATTCTAAGCACACATTGGTTCTACAGGAAAACAAATTACCCCTGGTGGGACTCGAACCCACAATCGCCTGTTTAGGAGACCGATGCCATATCCATTAGGCCAAGGGGCTTGGGAAAACACTGCTCTTATTACATTTCTAAGCACACATTGGTTCTACAGGAAAACAAATTACCCCCGGCGGGACACGAACCCACAATCCCCGGTTTAGGAGACCGATGCCGTATCCATTAGGCCACGGGGATTCAGTGGACACTGCTCTTATTACATTTCGAAGCACACATTGGTTCTACAGGAAAACAAATTACCCCCGGCGGGACACGAACCCACAATCCCCGGTTTAGGAGACCGATGCCGTATCCATTAGGCCACGGGGATTCAGTGGACACTGCTCTTATTACATTTCTAAGCACACATTGGTTCTACATGAAAACAAATTACCCCAGGTGGGACTCGAACCCACAACCCCCGGTTTAGGAGACCGATGCCGTATCCATTAGGCCACACGGGCTTGATGCCTTATCCATTAGGTCACAATGGTTTGGGGAAACCCTGCTATTATTACATTCCAAAGCACACATTGATTCTAATAGGAACACAAATTACCCAGGTGGGACTCGAACCCACAATCCGCGGCCGAGGATCGCCATGCCTTATCGTTGGGATACAGAAGCTTGGGAATCCTGTGCTCTAATATTTCAAATTACATATTCTAACTAGACAGGAAAAGTCGTGCCATACCTTGGACTCTTACACGAAACTCTGTTTAGGAGATTGATTATTGTTTTATTCTGCCCTAGTTGCAGGAGGTGTTCCCGTCGGTGGTTTTTTTTTCTTCTTTTTTTTTCTGTGAGGTTTTATCCAGTACTATATTGATGAGTATATAGTCTTCAAATGACTTAAATATTCTCGAGGCCAAGTGTTTTAAATTAATTTCAATAAAATATAAGAAGAGTCTACTCCTTATGAAGTATTTTTCATAAGAAGTTTATAAAATAAAATACATCTCAATGAAATCTAGCTTAAGTAGTTTCTGTAGAAATTAGCAGTTAATTGCGGTAATTCCTTAATTAACGTATTGAGACTAAGGGAAGTGTATTTCCCGTGTATTTGTGCTACTTTGGTATGCAATTAAGTAAGTTCTCTTTAATATATTTACATACCACCAACGATATGATTTCTAAACATCATATTTATAATAATTTGACCTTTTTGGGCAATATAAAAATGAACGCTTGAATTGTCACTCGTTCTCTTAATCAACCCATACCTTTTGGTCTGTAGGGCTCCTAAAAGAGGAAATATTTCTCCGTTTTTCTGAAATTACTGTTGCTATAACAGCACGTACTTTCTCGGTTGTATTTTCAGGCAGTATTACGTGAAAAGTACTTGTGTATCACCTCATTTCAAAATCCAACTTTAAGCTGCATATTTCATAATGGGAATATTCTCAATTTTTAGTTGTAGGAAGACTTGTAATTTTCAAAAAATCAGGGTTTTCAACATACATAATAAATGCCCCATTCTCTTAAACGTTCTTCTCTCTATCCAAAAAGAAAATATAATCAATGGAGCAATTTATTGAAAATTTGTGGGACAAGTCTGTAGAATTACACGTAGGACACGTTATCAGAAATGCAGCTGTAGAGTGAAAAAGCGAAATAAAAAACATTAGAGCCTCGGTCTCTCGTTTTGCTTCCTATGGTTAATGCTAGTTATCGTTAGGGACCGGATTTTCATGTTAGTGCATGTTTTTACACTGATGTTTGAAAGTACTCTCCCTTGGTATGTACATGAAATTCACAATTCACAATTATTATTAAAAAAATTGCATGTAGCATAACTATGTAGCACAAATATTTTGGCCGTTTCCTTAATAAGCATAATGTTTCTGCAAATTTAATACACTGAGGTGGCTCAGGGCACCAATTGATATCATAGCAATGCCTTGGAGGTTCAGTGTTCGAGATCTTTCAGTGGCAGGATTTTCGACACCAGCTAGATAGCTAGGTCGAGTCCAGTTGCTGTCTGAAGACTTCTAGCGGTCGGCTGCTCCATTCGATAGTGTTCCGTGGTTTCTCCTATCAACACCAGGCGAAGGGGACGGCAGTACTCTTAAAACGGGTCATTCTTTTCTTCTTCTTCCTTGTCCTATTCTCACCTCTTACTTGCACATTTACACTCAGATGCACTACAGTACCACACGTGTCGGGAGAGCAGTCAAAAACATGTCATAGCTTGTGTTGGCTGGGGTAGTGTCCTCCTGAGGGAGAGACCTGGGGGAATTCACCCACAAGCTGACCAGTAGGTCGGAGCCGGATCTACCTTACAACGGAATAGAAACATCTCCACCGATAAAACATTCACTACACTTATGGGATTAGTACCATGACAGTTAACATTCCCCAAAACAACCAAACCTTCAGACAGTGGCTGACTTCATCAGCTATCAAGCCAGTGCGGAAAATACTCCTCCATCGAGGCTCGAAGCCTTGGTCAGAGACTCGGTAGTGTCAACGATTGGGTCCTGAGGCACCGAGACGGTCGGTGCAGGGGAGGTCGGGGGGGGGGGGGAGGGGGCGCGGGGATTTTGAGCCTGTGGGAGGTGCGGGGTTCTAGAGTTGTTGGCGAGGGTACGGCGGCGGAGCGGGGGCGGCGGCGAAAGCTAAGGAGCGGAGAGCGTTCCGAGCTACGCACCACTAGCCGTCGGACAAAGCGCGGGCGGCGGCCGGCGGGGGCGGGGCGGGCGGGGCGGGCAGGACGTCGGCCGCTGGCCGCAGAAGCAGCTCTCGTCAAGCCACAGCGCCCGCCAAACACAGAGCCCCAACATCCCCGATCCGCGATTCTACATCATGTTGTAATTAACAACATAACACGGTGCGACCTCGTGAAACGGACACCACAATTAACGGCCGTTTTTTGAGGGAATCGATTGATTTTTACTTTCTCGCTACGGAGTAGAGAGAACGTTATGTAATGCTGCGCGAGAAAACAGTAATTTTGTGGCGAAAAACTCTTACTGTAGGGCCCTGTTAATGAAAAAGTGGATAAATCCAGTAGCTAAATTGAGGAAAATAATTCCTGAAACACGTGGTGTAGCCAGAATCCATGTTTGAGGGGTCCTTGAAAAATCGAATGACGGCAAAACGTCTGTCTGTCCGTCCGTATGTGAATAACAGTAGCGACTAAACCGTTCAATCGATTTTTTCCAAAAGTGGTATTCTTCAATTGATCTAGCAGATGTCACAGCTCATTGAATTTGAAGCCGAAATTTCAGTTTTGGGGGGTACTTCGTTTCAGTTATTGGCAAAGTAAAAATTCTCAAAATGTGTAGGTAATTCCTGAAATTTGATTCTATTACGTCAATGCATAAGCATGCCTTTTAAGACCCTATTAATGGTTATTTAAATAAATAATCAATTGTTTAACAATAAGAATTGACTTTTTTGAAATTATTAAGAAGTGAAGTTATTAAGAATTTAACAAATGCGTTTTTCGAGAGCGTATTGCACAAGGCATTAGAGGGCATTCGTAAGCATTCATGTAGTTCCCAATGATAGCCGTGTATCCTATCATTAAACAGGACCCCTACATCCTTTATCCCTTCTCTCCTTGTCCCGTAAATACCATTCCCTCGCGGTCCTGCTGGGAGAGGTAATCGCCTCCTCCCGACGGGGGGGGGGAACATTCAGTACACTTACGGGACTAATGAGCTTAGAAGTTGATGGGTCTAGGAATCACTAACAATCTATCAACTAATATCCCCACTCTCTTCGTCACCCCGTCATTTGAACTCGCCGATTTCTGCCCTGCCGTCGGGGCCATCGGGCCCACTGTGTGCGGTGGCCGCGCTGAGCCGCGACTCCTCACCGCGAGGTCGTGACCCGTGCCGGACCTGCCGCCTCCCACCGCGCCACTTCCTGCCCCCCCTCCCTCCCCACCCCCACCCACTCCCCCTCCCCCGCTCCCTCCCGCGGCAACGGCCCCGCTCCGCCCACAAATCGTCGCGAACGGAAAGCCCAGAAAATTGACCGAGTTCCAGAAGGCGGTGAGCCGCGCCGGCAGCCAGGGCCCCCTGCGGGACGACAGACGTTTCTCGCTTTTCGTAATGCTGTGCTGTTATGTCGCCTTAACGCAACTACGGGAACGATAAGCCAATCTTAACAGACGGAATTCGTTAAGGAATTAACAATTATGTAATGGCCACACTGTGTCTACTCCACACTCCCACTCCTGCCCCCGCAACAGTCTGGCTCCGCCATGAAATCGTCGCGAACGTTAAATTACACCCAGGCGTGAATTTATACTAAAAAAAGTGAATTCAACGACATGTAATCGACATGGATCCCACAAAAAAGGGTGTATGTGCAGATACGAAATATTTACAGGATCTTCTTCAGAATTTGATGCAGTGTCCTTGAAAGGTTTGTTAGGGATTAATACAACACTAATGAGGAAAATAAATAATGAAAATCATATGCTGGTAGACGCACCACGATCATTTTTCGCTTGTCGCTTTGAGACAGGTTGCTAATACATTCCGCCAGAGGCTAACAATGGTGAGGTAGAACCAGGGTAGAACCCTCGATAAATGGTACATCTACGTGTTTTTCAAGCAGTAAGTTTTGTGTTGTTAATTTTGTTGCAACTCCACTTAATGGCGCTGCAGCACAAGATTGCGCTTAATATTAATTCAATTTCCATTCACACAGCTCCATCTGGGCTTCATTGTTGCTGAACGTTGCCGTGTGACGCACGGCAAGGCCGACGAGGACAGGGCATGTGGCACGAGAGAGAGAGAGAGAGAGAGACAGATACGCAGGGAGACTGATATAGACAGACGTAGAGAAGGACACAAGAGCAGAGAGAGAGAGAGAGAGAGAGAGAGAGAGAGAGAGAGATGGAAGGAGAAAGATGGAAACAGAGGGAGTTGGGGAGTAGAACGGGTCAGTCAGTTTTCTCTAGTAATGAATAAAAACATATCCCAGGTCTATGGGAATGGGTCTATCTTGAACTAATTTGACACTAAGATGTCCAATACATACATACATTATCATCATTGCACTCGACGGCAGTAGTTGGGCAACTATAATATCAAATTATGATTTTTGTTATTAAGTTTGATTGTTAATTAAATATCCACACAAGAAAGTTCCACCACATTCCATTTTGTTTGCATTTTTACTATTACACTTGACAACACTGTATTTTACTAATGAGAGTATTTCGGTTATCTAGTATAACTGGTCATTTAATACAGTGTAGTATATCATCTATACGTCCTGATACGAATTCCAATAAGGAGATATTCTTTGTTAAGAGCGGATCCAATTTACATCCAAAACGTGAGTTTTCCAATTTTAATAAATTTTGTAATATTTTCAAACGATTAATGTTAAAATCAAGTGGTAGGTTTTAACACAGTAACACAGAAAGCCTATTGCTTGTGTTTCGGTTGAAAAATAGCGATTATCATAACTGAAGCGAGCTAAGATGCAATATGAATTATTTTCAGTATAGAATGCAACAGAAGCTTGATGTTATTTGTTATTCCTCTTTGGTGTTGCGAGAGCACCTACCAGTCATTTTGATACTTGTTTCATCTGACCCACAAACACATAGCAATATTTAAAAAAAATATAAAATTGAAAATCCAATACTACTCTTCCCTCAGATTTGTCCTTTAAGAGGCAGATGTAGACGCTTCAAATTCGTCACTGAACTGGAAATATTATATTAACATTTTAGATGTTGGTGATAGTGATGATTAATAATCTCATAAAAATAAAGATACTTCTTATTACACAAGTCTCTTCAAGACACTCGTGATCCTTCGTATCGATCTAATTTCTCCAGTTAACAAGTGAGCATCATTGTATTTGACAAGAGAGATACAAAGATTGGTTGTGAAAACTGGATATATCAAAACGAAAGACAGAAAGACTTGTGGACTAGTTAGCAAGAAAGAATTCATGAAACACAAGAAACAATTACTACATTCATGAGAAATATAAATTAGCTTTACTGAGACTTTTACAGAATAGAAGGTAATATTTGTTCGTTGCCATAAAAATAGTAAAATGAAGAAACTACAAAACGTTCATGAACTTTCAATATGGAAATATTTCCTTTACAGTATTTAATTACTAACAACTAATAAATTCTCTAAACGCGGTAGAAAAACTGAAGTTTAAAAGCATGTTAAAGCACTTCCTTCACGTTACGTAATGATTTGAGAACGAATATTCACGTTAAGAAATATTTTTACAAAAGAAACTCCTGCAAAACAACAACATTTAAAAAAAATTAAAAGACGTTCTAGACAAATCAAAATCATTTTAGCTTTATATGTTTTGTCTTATGTAAATATAACACCATATTTTTAAATATTATACCTATTACTAAATATTTCATTAAATTTCAATGTACTATTTTCTTCTTCTTCTTCTTCTTCTTCTTCTTCTTCTTATTCTTCTTATTCTTATTCTTCTTCTTCTTCTTCTTCTTCTTCTTCTTCTTCTTCTTCTTCTTCTTCTTCTTATTCTTCTTCTTATTCTTATTCTTATTCTTATTCTTATTCTTATTCTTATTCTTATTCTTATTCTTATTCTTATTCTTATTCTTATTCTTATTCTTATTCTTATTCTTATTCTTATTCTTATTCTTATTCTTATTCTTATTCTTATTCTTATTCTTATTCTTATTCTTATTCTTATTCTTATTCTTATTCTTATTCTTATTCTTATTCTTATTCTTATTCTTATTCTTATTCTTATTCTTATTCTTATTCTTATTCTTATTCTTATTCTTATTCTTATTCTTATTCTTATTCTTATTCTTATTCTTATTCTTATTCTTATTCTTATTCTTATTCTTATTCTTATTCTTATTCTTATTCTTATTCTTATTCTTATTCTTATTCTTATTCTTATTCTTATTCTTATTCTTATTCTTATTCTTATTCTTATTCTTATTCTTATTCTTATTCTTATTCTTATTCTTATTCTTATTCTTATTCTTATTCTTATTCTTATTCTTATTCTTATTCTTATTCTTATTCTTATTCTTATTCTTATTCTTATTCTTATTCTTATTCTTATTCTTATTCTTATTCTTATTCTTATTCTTATTCTTATTCTTATTCTTATTCTTATTCTTATTCTTATTCTTATTCTTATTCTTATTCTTATTCTTATTCTTATTCTTATTCTTATTCTTATTCTTATTCTTATTCTTATTCTTATTCTTATTCTTATTCTTATTCTTATTCTTATTCTTATTCTTATTCTTATTCTTATTCTTATTCTTATTCTTATTCTTATTCTTATTCTTATTCTTATTCTTATTCTTATTCTTATTCTTATTCTTATTCTTATTCTTATTCTTATTCTTATTCTTATTCTTATTCTTATTCTTATTCTTATTCTTATTCTTATTCTTATTCTTGTAATCAAGGATTAGGTTCATCAACCTGTTCCGGCGCCCATTTAGCACGTGGTCTTCCGACGTCACGTTTTCCTTTTGGTCGATATTGCATTGCCAAAGCTGGAAGTCTGCTGCGTGGCATTCTTCTTAGATGTTCGCGCCATTTTTTGTTATTTTTGATCAGCTTGTCGAGCACTGGTTCTATCCCGAGTTCTCCCCTTAGATCATTATTTCTTTTTTATCTAAATTTTTATATCCTAATGTGCTTCAAATAAATTTCATTTCTGCTGCCTGAACTTTTGATTTATCTTTGTTTGTCATTACTCTAGCTTCATTTCTGTATGTCAAAATGGGCACAGCCACTACTCTAGTATCTTTTCGTATTTTGTTTCTCAAATTCCTATGAATTGTTCCACATATGTTTTGGAAATGGTTTAATTTTATGTCCAGGTCTAGGTCTTCTCCATAAGAAATGTGGCATCCTAGATACTTAAAGTGTTTTTCTTGCTCTGTTATTTCTTCTTCTATGACTATTTTTGTTCTTACAGGAGTTTAACCTTTAAATGCCATTGTTTTTTTTTTATTAGTGGAGATTTTGAAGTTATATTCCTTAGTTAATTGGTTTAGTGCAAAAATAGCTTTCTGTAATTTATCCTCATTTTCCTGAATGACCACTTGATTGTCAGCGGATAAAAGGGAGTTCATAAAAATGTTTCCAAGATACATTCCCGGGTCAATTAACATTTTCCATGTCTTAAACGTATCGTCAATACAAATGTTAAAAAGGGTTGGTGAGATACAGCAACACTGCCTTACAACTTTGTTAGTGGGAATCTCTTCTGTCATTTTCATTCCTAATACTATTCGAATTGTAGTATCCTCGTATAGGTTCTTTATTGCTTCCACCAAATGTTTCGGGTATCCTCTTTTTTTAAGGATATCCCATAATAAATGCCTATTTACGTTATCGAAAGCCTTTTCGAGATCTATAAAGGCTAGGTGAATTTCGCGGTTGAATTCTCTTCTTTCTTCAATTATTCTTTTTAATGTAAATTTTGCGTCTGCACAAGATCTGCCTTTCCTAAATCCTTCTTGCTCTTCTAATATTAGGTGTTCTGCTATTAGTTTATGCCTCTCATTTAAAATTCTTGTGTATAACTTGTAGACTTATAGTATCTAAAAGACTTATTCCTCGGTAGTTATTCGGATCTGATCTGTCTCCTTTTTTGTACAGGGAGATAACTTTTGCTTGGTGCCATTCTTTTGGGATATGCAAATTTTTCCAGCACATATTAAAAATGTGCAATATTCGATGATGGAAGAGTATTCCAGCATATATTATCAATTCTGTATTAATGTTATTAAGTCCTGGCGCTTTCCTGTTTTTTGTTCCCTTCAAAGTTTCCCGCAATTCTTCTATCTCTAGGTTATCTACTACACTACCTGAGTAACTTTTGATTACTTGCGGTTCTTCTTTATACCACAACTGTGTATAATATTGTATCCGTGTTTTCTGATCAGTCGTATCTTTCATCTTTATTTAATGTTTTTCATCATCTTGTAAGCCAGTGACTGCCTACCAAACAGGTTATGTTCCATCTAACCTATAAATCTTTCCCATGATTCTGCATGTGCTTTTCTTATTACTGTTTTTGCTGCATTTCTTGCTTTTCTATATTCTTCCTTGTTGTCTTAAGTAGGATTATTAAGGTATATTTTATACTTTTTCTGTTTATCATTTACTTTTTCTTCCATTTCTTTCGTCCAAATTTTTAATCCTCTTTTTCTCCATTGTATTCTCCTAAATCCCACAGCCTCTTCTGCAGCTTGCTTCATTCTTCGCTCAATATTCTGCCATTCATGTTCTATATTGTTCTATATTATCACTTGTGTATACATTTGCAAATGTGTATTGGCTCTATATTCATATAGCTTTCGTATACTTTCATCTTTTAATAGATATACCTTAAAGACTTCACTCTTACTGGTTGTAGATGGCGTCATTCTTTCTTTGTTCCATCTTGCCAGAAGCTTTATACGAGAAACTACTAAGAAATGATCCGATCCTATGTCATTTTCTCTCTTTACTGTAGTATCGTCAATATTCGTAGAAATCGTTTTGCCCAAGTGAACTTGTGAATATCCTTTTTCTTTTTTAAATGAATTGAAAATACTTAGTTCATTGCTAGTGGCAAATTCTATTAGTATTTCTCCAATGGATTTTTTTTTGTTTTCACCATGAGTTCCCATTACATTTGGTATACTTGAGTCTCCAACCCTAGCATTCAAGTCACCGAGCAGTAGAAATTCATATTTTGAGTAATACATATCAATGATCCTTTGAAGAGTTTTGTAAAATTGTCCTGTGTCATCCTACTTCCCTTCCTTTGGTGCATACACTCCTATCACTATAAAATATCCTCTGTCATGTTTTATAGTCATAATTCTTTATTTACATTCTTACATTATTTTATCTTCGATTCCCCCTTTCTGTCCACAAATATAGAAACTTCCTTAGCAACTCTATGATTGACTATGAAAACATGCCGTAGCTACCCACATCTTTTGACCCATTTAACTTCTTTTTGGTTTCTGTAATTACAGTTATATTTTTTTTTTTTTCCAAATTTTAGCTAGTTTCAACTGTTGTTAGTAATTGCCATCACATTCACTGTAGCAACTTTTAAATAGTCCAAAACTCATTCGCGTTCAATCCAATTCCAATCAAACAAAAGTCCTACCGCATGTAGCGGATGTAAACCACAACACTACGGAAATGCTTTTCTACGTGGTTTAGGAACTTATTAAGAATTGTCTGAAACATTTACAATAATGAAGATGTTTCCGCTCGGGATCGGACCGAGGGCCTTCCGCGTGTAAAGCGGATGTGATAACCACTACACTACGGAAACGCAGAGTTGCGGCGCTTCTCGTAATATCAAAAGTAGAGTGTACCTTCCCAATATCTAAAAGCCGTTCCCGCTGGGGATCGAACCGAGGACCTTCCGCGTGTAAAGCGGATGTGATAACCACTACACTACGGAAACGCGTTTCTACGTGGTTTGGGCACTTATTAAGAATTGTCTGAAACATTTACAATAATAAAGATGTTTCCGCTCGGGATTGAACCAAGGGCCTTCCGCGTGTAAAGCGGATGTGATAACCACTACACTACGGAAACGCAGAGTTGCGGCGCTTCTCGTAATATCAAAAGTAGAGTGTACCTTCCCAATATCTAAAAGCCGTTCCCGCTGGGGATCGAACCGAGGACCTTCCGCGTGTAAAGCGGATGTGATAACCACTACACTACGGAAACGCGTTTCTACGTGGTTTGGGCACTTATTAAGAATTGTCTGAAACATTTACAATAATAAAGATGTTTCCGCTCGGGATTGAACCAAGGGCCTTCCGCGTGTAAAGCGGATGTGATAACCTCTACACTGCGGAAACGGGTTTGTACCCGGTTTGCGCACTTATTAAGAATTGTGTGAAAAATTTACAATAATAAAGACGTTTCCGCTCGGGATCGAACCGTGGGCCTTCCGCGTGTAAAGCGGATGTGATAACCACTACACTACGGAAACGCGTTTCTCCGTGGTTTGGGCACTTATTAAGAATTGTCTGAAACATTTACAATAAAAAAGACGTTTCCGCTCGGGATCGAACAGTGCGCCTTCCGCGTGTAAACCGGATGTGATAAACACAACACTACGGAAACGCTTGTCTGCGTGGTTTGGGCACTTATTAAGAATTGACTGAAACATTTCCAACAATAAAGATGCTTCCGCTCGGGACCGAACCGAGGACCTTCCGCGTGTAAAGCGGATGTGACAACCTCTACACTACGGAAACGCGTTTGTACCTGGTTTGCGCACTTATTAAGAATTGTGTGAAACATTTACAATAATAGCGAGGTTTCCGATCGGGATCGAACCAAGGGCCTTCCGCTTGTAAAGCGGATGTGACAACCACTACACTACGGAAACCCTTTTTTCTACGTGGTTTGCGCACTTATTAAGAATTGTCTGAAACATTTACAATAATAAAGATGTTTCCGCTCGGGATCGAACCGAGGACCTTCCGCGTGTAAAGCGGATGTGATAACCACTACACTACGGAAACGCGTTTCTACGTGGTTTGGGCACTTATTAAGAATTGTCTGAAACATTTACAATAATAAAGATGTTTCCGCTCGGGATTGAACCAAGGGCCTTCCGCGTGTAAAGCGGATGTGATAACCACTACACTACGAAAACGCTTTCCCACGTGGTTTGCGCACTTTTTATGATTTGTCTGAACCATTTACAATAATAAAGATGTTTCCGCTCGGGATTGAACCGAGGGCCTTCCACGTGTTAAGCGGATGTGATAACCACTACACTACGGAAACGCGTTTCTACGTGGTTTGGGCACTTATTAGAATTGTCTGAAACATTTACAATAATAAAGATGTTTCCGCTCGGGATGGAACCAAGGGCCTTCCGCTTGTAAAGCGGATGTGATAACCACTACACTACGGAAACCCTTTTTTCTACGTGGTTTGCGCACTTATTAAGAATTGTCTGAAACATTTACAATAATAAAGATGTTTCCGCTCGGGATCGAACCGAGGACCTTCCGCGTGTAAAGCGGATGTGATAACCACTACACTACGCAAACGCGTTTCTACGTGGTTTGGGCACTTATTAGAATTGTCTGAAACATTTACAATATTAAAGATGTTTCCGCTCGGGATGGAACCAAGGGCCTTCCGCGTGTAAAGCGGATGTGATAACCACTACACTACGGAAACGCGTTTCTAAGTGGTTTGCGCACTTATTAAGAATTGTCGGAAACATTTACAATAATAAAGATGTTTCCGCTCGGGATCGAACCGAGGGCCATCCGCCTGTAAAGCGGATGTGATAACCACTACACTACGGAAACGCGTTTCTCCGTGGTTTGGGCACTTATTAAGAATTGTCTGAAACATTTACAATAATAAAGATATTTCCGCTCGAGATCGAACCGAGGGCCTTCCGCGTGTAAAGCGGATGTGATAACCACTACACTACGGAAACGCGTCTCTACGTGGTTTGGGCACTTATTAAAAATTGTCTGAAACATTTACAATAAAAAAGACGTTTCCGCCCGGGATCGAACAGTGGGCCTTCCGCGTGTAAAGCGGATGTGATAAACACAACACTACGGAAACACTTGTCTGCGTGGTTTGGGCACTTATTAAGAATTGACTGAAACATTTCCAACAATAAAGATGCTTCCGCTCGGGACCGAACCGAGGACCTTCCGCATGTAAAGCGGATGTGACAACCTCTACACTACGGAAACGCGTTTGTACCTGGTTTGCGCACTTATTAAGAATTGTGTGAAACATTTACAATAATAGCGATGTTTCCGATCGGGATCGAACCAAGGGGTTTCCGCTTGTAAAGCGGATGTGATAACCACTACACTACGGAAACGCTTTGCTACGTGGTTTGCGCACTTATTAAGAATTGTCTGAAACAATTACAATAATAAAGATGTTTCCGCTCGGGATCGAACCGAGGACCTTCCGCGTGTAAAGCGGATGTGATAACCACTACACTACGCAAACGCGTTTCTACGTGGTTTGGGCACTTATTAGAATTGTCTGAAACATTTACAATATTAAAGATGTTTCCGCTCGGGATGGAACCGAGGACCTTCCGCATGTAAAGCGGATGCGATAACCACTACACTACGGAAACGCTTTCGTAGGCGGTTTGCGCACTTATTATGAATTCTCTGAAACATTTACAATAATAAAGATGTTTTCGCTCGGGATCGAACGGAGGGCCTTCTGCGCGTAAAGCGGATGTGATAACCACTACACTACGGAAACGCTTTCCTACGTGGTTTGCGCACTTATTATGAATTCTCTGAAACATTTACAATAATAAAGATGTTTCCGCACGGGATCGAACCGATGGCCTTCCGCGTGTAAAGCGGATGTGATAATCACTACACTACGGAAACGCCTTCCTAGGAGGTTTTCGCACTTATTATGAATTCTCTGAAACATTTACAATAATAAAGATGTTTCCGCTCGGGATCGAACCGAGGGCCTTCCGCGTGTAAAGCGGATGTGATAGCCACTACACTACGGAAACACTTTCCTACGTGGTTTGCGCACTTATTAAGAATTGTCTGAAACATTTACAATAATAAAGATGTTTCCGCTAGAGATCGAACAGAGGGCCTTCCGCGTGTAAAGCGGATGTGATAACCACTACACTACGGAAACGCTTCCCTGCGTGGTTTGCGCACTTATTATGAATTCTCTGAAACATTTACAATAATAACGATGTTTCCGCTCGGGATTGAACCGAGGGCCTTCCGCGTGCAAAGCGGATGTGATAACCACTACACTACGGAAACGCTTTCCTACGTGGTTTGCGCACTCATTATGAATTCTCTGAAACATTTACAATAATAATGATGTTTCCGCTCGGGATCGAACCGAGGGCCTTCCGCGTGTAAAGCGGATGTGATAACCACTACACTACGGAAACGCTTTCCTACGTGGTTTGCGCACTTATTATGAATTCTCTGAAACATTTACAATAATAAAGATGTTTCCGCTCGGGATCGAACCGAGGGCCTTCCGCGTGTAAAGCGGATGTGATAACCACTACACTAGGGAAACGCTTTCCTACGTGATTTGCGCACTTATTATGAATTCTCTGAAACATTTACAATAATAAAGATGTTTCCGCTCGGGATCGAACCGAGGGCCTTCCGCGTGTAAAGCGGATGGGATAACCACTACACTAAGGAAACGCTTTGCTACGTGGTTTGCGCACTTATTAAGATTTGTCTGAAACATTTACAATAATAAAGATGTTTCCGCCGGGATCGAACCGAGGGCCTTCCGCGTGTAAAGCGGATGTGATAACCACTACACTACGGAAACGCATTCTTCCGTGGTTTGCGCACTTATTAAGAATTGTTCTAAACATTTACAATAATAAAGATGTTTCCGCTCGGGACCGAACCGAGGGCCTTCCGCGTGTAAAGCGGATGTGATAACCTCTACACTGCGGAAACGGGTTTGTACCTGGTTTGCGCACTTATTAAGAATTGTGTGAAACATTTACAATAATAGCGATGTTTCCGATCGGGATCGAACCAACGGCCTTCCCCGTGTAAAGCGGATGTGATAACCACTACTCTACGGAAACCCTTTTTACTGCGTGGTTTGCGCACTTATTAAGAATTGTCTGAAACATTCACAATAATAAAGATGCTTCCGCTCGAGATCGAACCGAGGGCCTTCCGCGTGTAAAGCGGATGTGATAACCACTACACTACGGAAACGCTTGCGTACGTGGTTTGCGCACTTATTATGAAATCTTTGAAACATTTACAATAATAAAGATGTTTCCGCTCGGGATCGAACCGAGGGCCTTCCGCGTGTAAAGCGGATGTGATAACCACTACACTACGGAAACGCTTTGCTACGTGGTTTGCGCACTTATTAAGAATTGTCTGAAATATTTACAATAATATAGATGCTTCCGCTCGGGATCGAACCGAGGGCCTTCCGCGCGTAAAGCGGATGTGATAACCACTACACTACGGAAACGCTTTCCTACGTGGTTTGCGCATTTATTATGAATTCTCTGAAACATTTACAATAATAAAGATGTTTCCGCTCGGGATCGAACCGAGGGCCATCCGCGTGTAAAGCGGATGTGATAACCACTACACTACGGAAACGCTTCCCTGGGTGGTTTGCGCACTTATTATGAATTGTCTGAAACATTTACAATAATAAAGATGTTTCCGCTCGTGATCGAACCGAGGGCCTTCCGCGTGTAAAGCGGATGTGATAATCACTACACTACTGACACGCTTTCCTACATGGTTTGCGCACTTATTAAGAATTGTCTGAAACATTTACAATAATAAAGATTTTTCCGCTCGGGATCGAACCGAGTCCCTTCCGCTTGTAAAGCGGATGTGATAACCACTACAATACGGAAACGCTTTCCTACGTGGTTTGCGCACTTATTATGAATTCTCTGAAACATTTACAATAATAAAGATGTTTCCGCTCGGGATCGAACCGAGGGCCTTCCGCGTGTAAAGCGGATGTGATAACCACTACACTACGGAAACGCTTTCGCACGTGGTTTGCGCCGTTATTATGAATTGTCTGAAACATTTACAATAATAAAGATGTTTCCGCTCGGGATCGAACCGAGGGCCTTCCGCGTGTAAAGTGGATATGATAACCACTACACTACGGAAACGCTTTCCTACGTGGTTTGCGCACTTATTATGAATTCTCTGAAACATTTACAATAATAAAGATGTTTCCGCTCGGGATCGAACCGAGGGCCTTCCGCGTGTAAAGCGGATGTGATAACCACTACACTACGGAAACGCTTTCGCACGTGGTTTGCGCATTTATTATGAATTGTCTGAAACATTTACAATAATAAAGATGTTTCCGCTCGGGATCGAACCGAGGGCCTTCCGCGTGTAAAGTGGATATGATAACCACTACACTACGGAAACGCTTTCCTACGTGGTTTGCGCACTTATTATGAATTCTCTGAAACAATTACAATAATAAAGATGTTTCCGCTCGGGATCGAACCGAGGGCCTTCCGCGTGTAAAGCGGATGTGATAACCACTACACTACGGAAACGTTTTACTACGTGGTTAGCACACTTATTATGAATTGTCTGAAACATTTACAATAAAAAAGATGTTTCCGCTCGGGATCGAACCAAGACCTTCCGCGCGTAAAGCGGATGTGATAACCACTACACTACGGAAACGCTTTCCTACGTGGTTTGCGCACTTATTATGAATTCTCTGAAACATTTACAATAATAAAGATGTTTCCGCTCGGGATCGAACCGAGGGCCTTCCGCGTGTAAAGCGGATGTGATACCCACTACACTACGGAAACGCTTTTCCACACGGTTTGCGCACTTATTATGAATTCTCTGAAACATTTTCAATAATAAAGATGTTTCCGCTCGGGATCGAACCGAGGGCCTTCCGCGTGTAATGCGGATGTGATAACCACTACACTACGGAAACGCGTTTTTCCGTGGTGTGCGCACTTATTAAGAATTGTCTGATACATTTACAGTAATAAAGATGTTTCCGCTCGGGAACGAACCGAGGGCCTTTCGCGTGTAAAACGGATGTTATAACCACTACATTACGGAAACGCTTTCCTACGTGGTTTGCGCACTTATTATGAATTCTCTGAAACATTTACAATAATAAAGATGTTTCCGCTCGGGATCGAACCGAGGGCCTTCCGCGTGTAAAGCGGATGTGATAACCACTACACTACGAAAACGCTTACCTACGTGGTTTGCGCACTTATTATGAATTGTCTGAAACATTTACAATAATAAAGATGTTTCCGCACGGGATCGAACCGAGGGCCTTCCGCGTGTAAAGCGGATGTGATAACCACTACACTAAGGAAACGCTTTTCTACGTGGTTTGCGCACTTATTAAGAAATGTCTGAAACATTTACAATAATAAAGATGTTTCCGCTCGGGACCGAACCAAGGGCCTTCCGCGTGTAAAGCGGATGTGATAACCTCTACACTGCGGAAACAGGTTTGTACCTGGTTTGCGCACTTATTAAGAATTTTGTGAAACATTTACAATAATAGCGACGTTTCCGATCGGGATCGAACCAACGGCCTTCCGCGTGTAAAACGTATGTGATAACCACTACACTACGGAAACCCTTTTTTCTACGTGGTTTGCGCACTTATTAAGAATTGTCTGAAACATTTACAATAAAAAAGATGTTTCCGCTCTGGATCGAACCGAGGCCCTTCCGCGTGTAAAGCGGATGTGATAACCACTACACTACGGAAACGCTTTCCTGGGTGGTTTCGCACTTATTATGAATTCTTTAAAACATTTACAATAATAAAGATGTTTCCGCTCGTGATCGAACCGAGGGCCTTCCGCGTGTAAAGCGGATGTGATAACCACTACACTAGGGAAACGCTTTCCTACGTGGTTTGCGCACTTATTAAGAATTGTCTGAAACATTTACAATAATAAAGATGTTTCCGCTCGGGATCGAACCGAGGGCCTTCCGCGTGTAAAGCGGATGTGATAACCACTACACTACGGAAACGCTTTCCTAGGTGGTTTCTCACTTATTATGAATTGTCTGAAACATTTACAATAATAAAGATGTTTCCGCTCGTGGTCGAATCGAGGGCCTTCCGCGTGTAAAGCGGATGTGATAACCACTACACTACGGACACGCTTTCCTACGTGGTTTGCGCACTTATTAAGAATTGTCTGAAACATTTACAATAATAAAGATTTCTCCGCTCGGGATCGACCCGAGGCCCTTCCGCGTGTAAAGCGGATGTGATAACCACTACACTACGGAAACGCTTTCCTACGTGTTTTGCGCACTTATTATGAATTCTCTGAAACATTACAGTAATAAAGATGTTTCCGCTCGGGATCGAACCGAGGGCCTTCCGCGTGTAAAGCGGATGTGATAACCACTACACTACGGAAACGGTTTCCTACGTGGATTGCGCATTTATTATGAATTCTCTGAAACATTTACAATAATAAAGATGTTTCCGCTCGGGATCGAACCAAGGCCTTCCGCGTGTAAAGCGGATGTGATAATCACTACACTACGGAAACGCTTTCTTACGTGGTTTCCGCACTTATTATGAATTCTCTGAAACATTTACAATAATAATGATGTTTCCGCTCGGGATCGAACCGAGGGCCTTCCGCGTGTAAAGCGGATGTGATAACCACTACACTACGAAAACGCTTACCTATTTGGTTTGCGCACTTACTATGAATTCTCTGAAACATTTACAATAATAAAGATGTTTCCGCTCGGGATCGAACCGAGGGCCTTCCGCGTGTAAAGCGGATGTGATAACCACTACCCTACGGAAACGCTTTCCTACGTGGTTAGCGCACTTATTATGAATTGTCTGAAACATTTACAATAAAAAAGATGTTTCCGCTCGGGATCGAACCAAGGCCTTCCGCGCGTAAAGCGGATGTGATAACCACTACACTACGGAAACGCTTTCCTACGTGGTTTGCGCACTTATTATGAATTCTCTGAAACATTTACAATAATAAAGATGCTTCCGCTCGGGATCGAACCGAGGGCCTTCCGCGTGTAAAGCGGATGTGATAACCACTACACTACGGAAACGCTTTCCTACGTGGTTTGCGCACTTATTATGAATTCTCTGAAACATTTACAACAATAAAGATGTTTCCGCTCGGGATCGAACCGAGGGCCTTCCGCGTGTAAAGCGGATGTGATAACCACTACACTAAGGAAACGCTTTGCTACGTGGTTTGCGCACTTATTAAGAATTGTCTGAAACGTTTACAATAATGAAGATGTTTCCGCTCGGGATCGAACCTAAGGCCTTCCGCGTGTAAAGCGGTTGTGATAACCACTACACTACGGAAACGCTTGCGTGCGTGGTTTGCGCACTTATTAAGAATTGTCTGAAACATTTACAATAATAAAGATGTTTCCGCTCGGGATCGAACCTAGGGCCTTCCGCGCGTAAAGCGGATGTGATAACCACTACACTACGGAAACGCTTTCCTACGTGGTTTGCGCATTTATTATGAATTCTCTGAAACATTTACAATAATAAAGATGTTTCCGCTCGGGATCGAACCGAGGGCCATCCGCGTGTAAAGCGGATGTGATAACCACTACACTACGGAAACGCTTCCCTGGGTGGTTTGCGCACTTATTATGAATTGTCTGAAACATTTACAATAATAAAGATGTTTCCGCTCGTGATCGAACCGAGGGCCTTCCGCGTGTAAAGCGGATGTGATAATCACTACACTACTGACACGCATTCCTACATGGTTTGCGCACTTATTAAGAATTGTCTGAAACATTTACAATAATAAAGATTTTTCCGCTCGGGATCGAACCGAGTCCCTTCCGCTTGTAAAGCGGATGTGATAACCACTACAATACGGAAACGCTTTCCTACGTGGTTTGCGCACTTATTATGAATTCTCTGAAACATTTACAATAATAAAGATGTTTCCGCTCGGGATCGAACCGAGGGCCTTCCGCGTGTAAAGCGGATGTGATAACCACTACACTACGGAAACGCTTTCGCACGTGGTTTGCGCCGTTATTATGAATTGTCTGAAACATTTACAATAATAAAGATGTTTCCGCTCGGGATCGAACCGAGGGCCTTCCGCGTGTAAAGTGGATATGATAACCACTACACTACGGAAACGCTTTCCTACGTGGTTTGCGCACTTATTATGAATTCTCTGAAACATTTACAATAATAAAGATGTTTCCGCTCGGGATCGAACCGAGTGCCTTCCGCGTGTAAAGCGGATGTGATAACCACTACACTACGGAAACGCTTTCCTACGTGGTTAGCGCACTTATTATGAATTGTCTGAAACATTTACAATAAAAAAGATGTTTCCGCTCGGGATCGAACCAAGGCCTTCCGCGGGTAAAGCGGATGTGATAACCACTACACTTCGGAAACGCTTTCCTACGTGGTTTGCGCACTTATTATGAATTCTCTGAAACATTTACAATAATAAAGATGTTTCCGCTCGGGATCGAACCGAGGGCCTTCCGCGTGTAAAGCGGATGTGATAACCACTACACTACGGAAACGCTTTCCTACGTGGTTTGCGCACTTATTATGAATTCTCTGAAACATTTACAAAAATAAAGATGTTTCCGCTCGGGATCGAACCGAGGGCCTTCCGCGTGTAAAGCGGATGTGATAACCACTACACTACGGAAACGCTTTCGCACGTGGTTTGCGCATTTATTATGAATTGTCTGAAACATTTACAATAATAAATATGTTTCCGCTCGGGATCGAACCGAGGGCCTTCCGCGTGTAAAGTGGATATGATAACCACTACACTACGGAAACGCTTTCCTACGTGGTTTGCGCACTTATTATGAATTCTCTGAAACATTTACAATAATAAAGATGTTTCCGCTCGGGATCGAACCGAGGGCCTTCCGCGTGTAAAGCGGATGTGATAACCACTACACTACGGAAACGCTGACCTACGTGGTTTGCGCACTTATTATGAATTGTCTGAAACATTTACAATAATAAAGATGTTTCCGCACGGGATCGAACCGAGGGCCTTCCGCGTGTAAAGCGGATGTGATAACCACTACACTAAGAAAACGCTTTTCTACGTGGTTTGCGCACTTATTAAGAAATGTCTGAAACATTTACATTAAAAAAGATGTTTCCGCTCGGGACCGATCCGAGGGCCTTCCGCGTGTAAAGCGGATGTGATAACCTCTACACTGCGGAAACGGGTTTGTACCTGGTTTGCGCACTTATTAAGAATTTTGTGAAACATTTACAATAATAGCGACGTTTCCGATCGGGATCGAACCAACGGCCTTCCGCGTGTAAAACGTATGTGATAACCACTACACTACGGAAACCCTTTTTTCTACGTGGTTTGCGCACTTATTAAGAATTGTCTGAAACATTCACAATAATAAAGATGTTTTCGCTCGGTTCGAACCGAGGGCCTTCCGCGTGTAAAGCGGATGTTATAACTACTACACTACGGAAACGCTTGCGTACGTGGTTTGCGCACTTATTAAGAATTGTTTGAAACATTTACAATAAAAAAGATGTTTCCGCTCGGGATCGAACCGAGGCCCTTCCGCGTGTAAAGCGGATGTGATAACCACTACACTACGGAAACGCTTTCCTGGGTGGTTTCGCACTTATTATGAATTCTTTAAAACATTTACAATAATAAAGATATTTCCGCTCGTGATCGAACCGAGGGCCTTCCGCGTGTAAAGCGGATGTGATAACCACTACACTAGGGAAACGCTTTCCTACGTGGTTTGCGCACTTATTAAGAATTGTCTGAAACATTTACAATAATAAAGATGTTTCGGCTCGGGATCGAACCGAGGGCCTTCCGCGTGTAAAGCGGATGTGATAACCACTACACAACGGAGACGCTTTCCTAGGTGGTTTCTCACTTATTATGAATTCTCTGAAACATTTACAATAATAAAGATGTTTCCGCTCGTGGTCGAATCGAGGGCCTTCCGCGTGTAAAGCGGATGTGATAACCACTACACTACGGACACGCTTTCCTACGTTGTTTGCGCACTTATTAAGAATTGTCTGAAACATTTACAATAATAAAGATTTCTCCGCTCGGGATCGACCCGAGGCCCTTCCGCGTGTAAAGCGGATGTGATAACCACTACACTACGGAAACGCTTTCCTACGTGTTTTGCGCACTTATTATGAATTCTCTGAAACATTACAGTAATAAAGATGTTTCCGCTCGGGATCGAACCGAGGGCCTTCCGCGTGTAAAGCGGATGTGATAACCACTACACTACGGAAACAGTTTCCTACTTGGATTGCGCATTTATTATGAATTCTCTGAAACATTTACAATAATAAAGATGTTTCTGCTCGGGATCGAACCAAGGCCTTCCGCGTGTAAAGCGGATGTGATAATCACTACACTACGGAAACGCTTTCTTACGTGGTTTCCGCACTTATTATGAATTCTCTGAAACATTTACAATAATAATGATGTTTCCGCTCGGGATCGAACCGAGGGCCTTCCGCGTGTAAAGCGGATGTGATAACCACTACACTACGAAAACGCTTACCTATTTGGTTTGCGCACTTACTATGAATTCTCTGAAACATTTACAATAATAAAGATGTTTCCGCTCGGGATCGAACCGAGGGCCTTCCGCGTGTAAAGCGGATGTGATAACCACTACACTACGGAAACGCTTTCCTACGTGGTTAGCGCACTTATTATGAATTGTCTGAAACATTTACAATAAAAAAAGATGTTTCCGCTCGGGATCGAACCAAGTCCTTCCGCGCGTAAAGCGGATGTGATAACCACTACACTACGGAAACGCTTTCCTACGTGGTTTGCGCACTTATTATGAATTCTCTGAAACATTTACAATAATAAAGATGTTTTCGCTCGGGATCGAACCGAGGGCCTTCCGCGTGTAAAGCGGATGTGATAACCACTACACTACGGAAACGCTTTCCTACGTGGTTTGCGCACTTATTATGAATTCTCTGAAACATTTACAACAATAAAGATGTTTCCGCTCGGGATCGAACCGAGGGCCTTCCGCGTGTAAAGCGGATGTGATAACCACTACACTAAGGAAACGCTTTGCTACGTGGTTTGCGCACTTATTAAGAATTGTCTGAAACGTTTACAATAATGAAGATGTTTCCGCTCGGGATCGAACCTAAGGCCTTCCGCGTGTAAAGCGGTTGTGATAACCACTACACTACGGAAACGCTTGCGTGCGTGGTTTGCGCACTTATTAAGAATTGTCTGAAACATTTACAATAATAAAGATGTTTCCGCTCGGGATCGAACCGAGGGCCTTCCGCGCGTAAAGCGGATGTGATAACCACTACACTACGGAAACGCTTTCCTACGTGGTTTGCGCACTTATTATGAATTCTCTGAAACATTTACAATAATAAAGTTGTTTCCGCTCGGGATCGAACCGAAGGCCTTTAGCGTGAAACCGGATGTGATAACCACTACACTACGGAAACGCGTTCTTCCGTGGTTTGCGCACTTATTAAGATTTGTCTGAAACATTTACATTAATAAAGATGTTTCCGCTCGGGACCGAACTGAGGGCCTTCCGCGCGTAAAGCGGATGTGATAACCTCTACACTGCGGAAACGGGTTTGTACCTGGTTTGCGCAATTATTAAGAATTGTGTGAAACATTTACAATAACAGCGATGTTTCCAATCGGGATCGAAGGAACGGCCTTCCGCGTGTAAAGCGGATGTGATAACCACTACTCTATGGAAACGCTTTTCTACGTGGTTTGCGCACTTATTAAGAATTGTCTGAAACATTTACAATAATAAAGATGTTTCGGCTCGGGATCGAACCGAGGGCCTTCCGCGTGTAAAGCGGATGTGATAACCACTACACAACGGAGACGCTTTCCTAGGTGGTTTCTCACTTATTATGAATTCTCTGAAACATTTACAATAATAAAGATGTTTCCGCTCGTGGTCGAATCGAGGGCCTTCCGCGTGTAAAGCGGATGTGATAACCACTACACTACGGACACGCTTTCCTACGTGGTTTGCGCACTTATTAAGAATTGTCTGAAACATTTACAATAATAAAGATTTCTCCGCTCGGGATCGACCCGAGGCCCTTCCGCGTGTAAAGCGGATGTGATAACCACTACACTACGGAAACGCTTTCCTACGTGTTTTGCGCACTTATTATGAATTCTCTGAAACATTACAGTAATAAAGATGTTTCCGCTCGGGATCGAACCGAGGGCCTTCCGCGTGTAAAGCGGATGTGATAACCACTACACTACGGAAACAGTTTCCTACTTGGATTGCGCATTTATTATGAATTCTCTGAAACATTTACAATAATAAAGATGTTTCCGCTCGTGATCGAACCAAGGCCTTCCGCGTGTAAAGCGGATGTGATAATCACTACACTACGGAAACGCTTTCTTACGTGGTTTCCGCACTTATTATGAATTCTCTGAAACATTTACAATAATAATGATGTTTCCGCTCGGGATCGAACCGAGGGCCTTCCGCGTGTAAAGCGGATGTGATAACCACTACACTACGAAACCGCTTACCTATTTGGTTTGCGCACTTACTATGAATTCTCTGAAACATTTACAATAATAAAGATGTTTCCGCTCGGGATCGAACCGAGGGCCTTCCGCGTGTAAAGCGGATGTGATAACCACTACACTACGGAAACGCTTTCCTACGTGGTTAGCGCACTTATTATGAATTGTCTGAAACATTTACAATAAAAAAGATGTTTCCGCTCGGGATCGAACCAAGGCCTTCCGCGCGTAAAGCGGATGTGATAACCACTACACTACGGAAACGCTTTCCTACGTGGTTTGCGCACTTATTATGAATTCTCTGAAACATTTACAATAATAAAGATGTTTCCGCTCGGGATCGAACCGAGGGCCTTCCGCGTGTAAAGCGGATGTGATAACCACTACACTACGGAAACGCTTTCCTACGTGGTTTGCGCACTTATTATGAATTCTCTGAAACATTTACAACAATAAAGATGTTTCCGCTCGGGATCGAACCGAGGGCCTTCCGCGTGTAAAGCGGATGTGATAACCACTACACTAAGGAAACGCTTTGCTACGTGGTTTGCGCACTTATTAAGAATTGTCTGAAACGTTTACAATAATGAAGATGTTTCCGCTCGGGATCGAACCTAAGGCCTTCCGCGTGTTAAAGCGGTTGTGATAACCACTACACTACGGAAACCCTTGCGTGCGTGGTTTGCGCACTTATTAAGAATTGTCTGAAACATTTACAATAATAAAGATGTTTCCGCTCGGGATCGAACCGAGGGCCTTCCGCGCGTAAAGCGGATGTGATAACCACTACACTACGGAAACGCTTTCCTACGTGGTTGCGCACTTATTATGAATTCTCTGAAACATTTACAATAATAAAGTTGTTTCCGCTCGGGATCGAACCGAAGGCCTTTAGCGTGAAACCGGATGTGATAACCACTACACTACGGAAACGCGTTCTTCCGTGGTTTGCGCACTTATTAAGAATTGTCTGAAACATTTACATTAATAAAGATGATTCCGCTCGGGACCGAACCGAGGGCCTTCCGCGCGTAAAGCGGATGTGATAACCTCTACACTGCGGAAACGGGTTTGTACCTGGTTTGCGCAATTATTAAGAATTGTGTGAAACATTTACAATAACAGCGATGTTTCCAATCGGGATCGAAGGAACGGCCTTCCGCGTGTAAAGCGGATGTGATAACCACTACTCTACGGAAACGCTTTTCTACGTGGTTTGCGCACTTATTATGAATTTCTGAAACATTTACAATAATAAAGATGTTTCCGCTCGGGATCGAACCGAGGGCCTTCCGCGTGTAAAGCGGATGTGATAACCACTACACTACGGAAACACTTTCCTACGTGGTTAGCGCACTTATTATAAATTGTCTGAAACATTTACAATAATAAAGATGTTTCCGCTCGGGATCGAACCGAGGGCCTTCCGCGTGTAAAGCGGATGTGATAACCACTACACTACGGAAACGTTTTCCTACGTGGTTTGCGCACTTATTATGAATTCTCTGAAACATTTACAATAATAAAGATGTTTTCGCTCGGGATCGAACCGAGGGCCTTCCGCGTGTAAAGCGGATGTGATAACCACTACACTACGGAAACGCTTCCGTAGGTGGTTTGCGCACTTATTATGAATTCTCTGAAACATTTACAATAATAAAGATGTTTCCGCTCGTGATCGAACCGAGGGCCTTCCGCGTGTAAAGCGGATTTGATAACCACTACACAACGGACACGCTTTCCTACGTGGTTTGCGCACTTATTAAGATTTGTCTGAAACATTTACAATAATAAAGATTTTTCCGCTCGGGATCGAACCGTGGTCCTTCCGCGTGTAAAGCGGATGTGATAACCACTACACTACGGAAACGCTTTCCTACGTGGTTTGCGCACTTATTATGAATTCTCTGAATTATTTACAATAATAAAGATGTTTCCGCTCAGGATCGAACCGAGGGCCTTCCGCGTGTAAAGCGGATGTGATAACCACTACACTACGGAAACGCTTTCCTACGTGGTTTGCGCACTTATTATGAATTCTCTGAAACATTTACAATAATAAAGATGTTTCCGCTCTGGATCGAACCGAGGGCCTTCCGCGTGTAAAGCGGATGTGATAACCACTACACTACGGAAACGCTTTCCTACGTGGTTTGCGCACTTATTATGAATTCTCTGAAACATTTACAACAATAAAGATGTTTCCGCTCGGGATCGAACCGAGGGCTTTCCGCGTGTAAAGCGGATGTGATAACCAATACACTAAGGAAACGCTTTGCTACGTGGTTTGCGCACTTATTAAGAATTGTCTTAAACGTTTACAATAATGAAGATGTTTCCGCTCGGGATCGAACCGAGGGCCTTTAGCGTGTAAACCGGATGTGATATCCACTACACTACGGAAACGCGTTCTTCCGTGGTTTGCGCACTTTTTAAGAATTGTCTGAAACATTTACAATAATAAAGATGTTTCCGCTCGGGACCGAACCGAGGGCCTTCGCGTGTAAAGCGGATGTGATAACCTCTACACTGCGGAAACGGGTTTGTACCTGGTTTGCGCAATTATTAAGAATTGTGTGAAACATTTACAATAATAGCGATGTTTCCGATCGGGATCGAAGCAACGGCCTTCCGCGTGTAAAACGGATGTGATAACCACTACACTACGGAAACCCTTTTTTCTGCGTGGTGTGCGCACTTATTAAGAATTGTCTGAAACATTCACAATAATAAAGATGTTTCCGCTCGGGATTGAACCGAGGGCCTTCCGCGTGTAAAGCGGATGTGATAACCACTACACTACCGAAACGCTTGCGTACGTGGTTTGCGCACTTATTAAGAATTGTCTAAAACATTTACAATATTAAAGATGTTTCCGCTCGGGATCGAACCGAGGGCCTTCCGCGCGTAAAGCGGATGTGATAACCACTACACTACGGAAACGCTTTCCTTTGTGGTTTGCGCACTTATTATGAATTCTCTGAAACATTTACAATAATAATTTTGTTTCCGCTCGGGATCGAACCGAAGGCCTTCCGCGTGTAAAGCGGATGTGATAACCACAACACTACGGAAACGCTTCCTTGGTGGTTTGCGCACTTATTAAGAATTGTCTGAAACATTTACAATAATAAAGATTTTTCCGCTCGGGATCGAACCGAGGCCCTTCCGCGTGTAAAGCGGATGTTATTACCACTACACTACGGAAACGCTTTCCTGCGTGTTTTGCGCACTTATTATGAATTCTCTGAAACATTTACAATAATAAAGATGTTTCCGCTCGGGATCGAACCGAGGGCCTTCCGCGTGTAAAGCGGATGTGATAACCACTACACTACGGAAACGCTTTCCTACGAGGTTTGCGCACTTATTATGAATTCTCTGAAACATATACAATAATAATGATGTTTCCGCTTGGGATCGAAACGAGGGCCTTCCGCGTGTAAAGCGGATGTG